>PVIC010001227.1:0-95972 GCA_004025085.1 Thryonomys swinderianus
GCTTTATAGTAGAGTTTTAAATTGGGAATTGTAATACCCCCTGCCATGTCGTGGTTGCTTAGAATTGCTTTTGCTATTCTAGGTTTCTTGTACACCAACAATTTTGATTTACCTAACTCCTAAGTAAACCTTGACCCTTTATGAATTATTTACTCACTCATTTGTTGTCAGGGCCCAAGATAACATGGTATATTGAGCCATTATGCATTCAAATATTCAATAGCTTTTGAATATTTTCGTAAAGTTTCTTTGTGTGCTCTGGAATCATCATGCCTAGAGCTAAACTTACTTCATTTTTGCAATGTGAATTTCTCCCTGTATACATCTTTTATTTTATAGATCTCCTTAGCTTAGTTCATGTCATCAACTCTTTCTTTTAAGAGAATGAGGATGCACGTGAACAAATGAAACCAATTGCCTTGCTCTGTACTATCCTTTCTGCATAAACTTTCATTCATAATATATATTATATATATTTATTTTAATGGTACCAGAAGCCCTTCAAACTTAAAAATTTGCCAATATTTCAACCAAGATTAGATTCACACACTAAGGCCCCTCATAATTCCATATGTACTTCCCCTCGGACTTTTCTCTAGTTGAATAAATGCCCTTAGGAGTCCTAACAGCAACAATCTCTTAATGTACTGATAAGGACCCTCTGCCTATGTTATTTGGTGTAGAAACTTCTAACTTTACTGGCCATACTCCATTTCTCTATCCATTTCTTCTAAAGATTTTGCTTATTACTTGTGAGAGAAATTGCTCATATTCTAGGTCAAAAGCTAGGCTTTGTTGAAACCACATTTATTACAAATGTAACTTTTGTGTCTTAATGACTGCCCTTTATGAGAGGTCCTTTTTTTTGTATTTATTTCTTCCAACAAAACAAGCATCTTAGCATGTAATGAGATCTCAAGGTAGGCTCGCCTAACTATATTTCTGTGTCCTTTCCTTGGTGCTAACAAATAAGTTGTGAATTTCTGTAGTCTGTGGAGAGAGCTAGCTCAGACAGAGAAGAGAGGTATTCATTAGTCTTGTGTTAACCCATATAACTTAAATCAGCTTTAAAATAATCCTATAGCTTGAATTTTGATGCTGATTTACCTCTTGTAGAAATAGTTTTTCAAATTTGATGAAAAATGTGAACAAGAGAAACCAGGAAGATAAAAATAAAAACAATTTCAGACAACTCAAAGTAAAATATATGGAGATAAATTAAATTTCTATAATGCAGTGATCTAAAAGAAAATAATAATATAGAATAAAAATACCTGAAGGGATACTTAACACAAGGGGACAATGGTTGAAAGGAAGGGTAAATTTTTATGTGAAAATATGTAAGGCAAGAGACAACACAATAACCTCTTTACAGTAATGAATGAAAAGGAAGGCTGTCAACTTGGAAGTCTGTGTTCAGTGAAAATAATTTTTGGATCTCAAGGGAAAGCAAAGACATTTTTTAGATAAACAATAGTTGAGAGATTCTGTTCATTTCAGATGAACATATAAAAATGTTAAAAGGAATTTTTTGGGGTGAGATTAAATATATTTTGGATATGGTCTGCACAAAGAAATGTTATTATGGTCTGCATAAAGAAATGTTGAAGCTGAAAATGATGAACATTTGAGTAAACATAATATAATTTTTAAAAAATGAATTATTGAAAAAAGGGAATTAAATTTAAGAGCAAAAATAACAATATACTGTGCTTTTAAGTACATATGTGTACAAAAAAGCACAAATGTATTAAAGTAGGTAATGAAAATACATCATTGTGTGGTTTACAAATTATATTTAAAGCGATACAATGTTATTTGAAAATGCAATGTGGTAAACACACATGTTGTAAATCACAGAGAAAACATATTCACACACCCAACAGGCAAAGCCACACAAAGTGATAAGACTAATATGCCAATTAAGGCAAGAAATGCAAAAATGAAAAATACTAATAGAATGCAAAAGAAAAGGCACAGCGAAAAGAGCAGATGGAAAACGAACAGCAGAATTACAGGTTTAAACCAGTCTGATTAACAATCACATTCAGTGCAAACAGGCTAGGATCTTTTGCAAAATGACCCAGACTTTCTAAAGGATGATAACCTCCCAAGGAAAGCCATTACAGGCTCCAGGTGAAATAGGAAACAAACTCAATTCAGACTGAAGACAACAAAGAGCTCCCGACAGAACAAGGAAGGAGGTGCAGGTTTGGTAAAAGGGGAATAATAGCACAAGGTGAGCTACCACGTTTTATGCTTTTAATGTAAAAGGCAGGTGAAATTTAGCACTGTGTAAGATGATTAAATTTTTCATTGAAAAATTAATGGCATTTCTATCCTGGAGGCCCTGGAATTTGAGAGGAAATTGCAAGTGCATAAAAGGAAACACATAAATGTGAGGATCTGTTGTTCAGCAAAGTGATTATAGTTAATGATACTGCATTTTATATTTGAAAACCTTGAGATAATATATTTAAAAATCTTTTCCCATATGTATGTGAAGTTATGGATGCATATCAATTATTTTGATTTGTGTAGTGTACAATGTCAAACATCATATTGTTCTACATGCATATCTATATACACACAATTATTTTTCAATTAAATAAAATATCATACAGATAACAATTCTAAGAAAGGCAGAGTAGTTACCTTAACATATCATATCTACTTTCTGTCTATTTATGAGAATGAAACATTACCATGGATAAAAGGAATAATTATATAATAAGTCCTGACTTTTGAACAAGTTCTACTTCTGAAGAAAGATTTTTAAGTTGAGTTCATTTGTAAGTCTGACACAATGTGTATTGTGAAACACAGAAAAGCAAACATGAGGTGTATTTGTGTCTGGCAAAGTTCATAACTCAAAAGTTTGTGAGTCAAGGACTTACTGTACTATATGTACATATATGTATGTGTGTATATATATGTGTGTGTGTGTATGTCTATGTACATGTATGTATGTATGTGAGTGCATGTATGTCAGTCTGTAGCTAAGTGTAGAGTTTAAAAATAATTGAAGGCCAAAGGACAAATTCACACTTACAGTAAGACATCTTAAAACTTCAAAATGACAGTCAGACCTAGTCAATAAGAACACAATTTAGAAAGTTATCGTACAACTTGATTGAACTAACATTTATGTAGCACTGAATTTTACAGTTTGTAGAAATGAATTTCTGTCAAATTCCCATGAAGTATTCACAAAAATAGGATATAGATGCATTACTACAAAGTTTTGTTTTCAAAGATTTAAGTCTTACTGAGCCTGTTCACCATTGTGGAATTAAGATAGAAATCAATACACATGACCATACTATGAACGTAAACATGTATTGCAAATATGTACTAATAAAACAGAGATGTGACATTTCATGCCTCTTAAAATTACAAAAATTTCTAAGATGAATGAAGCAATCAGAATTACAATTTCTAGGCATGTAATAAGAACATTATTTGGAGGGAAATTTATATCTCTAAATTCATATAAAAAGAAGTGGTTTTAAAATCAATAATCTAAACTTTAATAGAAGAAACTAAGAAAACTGAAGTCAGACAATAAAACCAATAAAGATAAAAGTCAGAATTTATGAAACAGATAATAAGTAAACAATGGAGATATTTTTACAAAACACCAAATGTAGTACTTTGAAAGGTTAATATTCATAAACTACTTCAGTATACTGACCAGGAAAAAGAAGGAATACATGAACTAATAATATAAAGGATGAAAATCACGAGGGTAGTGTAGATCTTTAAGGAATTAAATGGATAGAAGAAAATATTCAGGATATTTGTCTTTGAATTCAACATTTTGATGAAATAGATATATTTCTTAGGAAAAATACTAGATTCATTACATAAAATAGAAAATACTAATAACAGTATCTATTAATGATGGTACAATTAGTGGTTAAAGACGTTCCTAAAAAATAAAAGACTTCATTTTTCAATTAAATATAAAATTCAATAAGAAACAACACACTCTTAGAAATCCATTCACAAAATAAAAGTAAAAGGAATGCTGACAATTCACCTAATAAAGTCATCATAACCCTGATGTTCAAGACAGAGAAAAACCTTGGACTAAAATAAACCTATAGATTGACTTTTCTCATTAACAAAAGTTCTCATAAAAAGTAATAGGGGGCCGGAGATTTACCTCAATGGTTCCAGCGCCTGCCTCACAAGCCCAAGGTCCTGAGTTTGATCCCGGTAACCACATACAATGCTGGGCGTGGTGACTCATGCCACCAACAATCAACAAGCAATCAGCACCACATACCACAGTGCCGAGCGTGGTGGCTCACGCCTGTCATCCTAGCACTCAGGAGGCAGAGACAGGAGGATTGCTGAGTTCAAGCCTTGCCTGGGCTACATAGTGAGCTCAGGGCCAGCCTGAACTACAAAGCGAGATGCTGTCTCAAAAAAAAAAAAAAGTAATAGGAATATATAGACTCACACACATTTTAGTGGGTTTTATCCCTTTATGTTGTTTGACACACAGAAGTTAATGCAGTTTATAATTTTAATAGTATAATTCAGAATACAGCAATTATGTGTAATACATAATATACATATATATGTACACAAAAATATTTGGCAATATCTAAAACTCACTTTGATCAAACTCTCTCTAAACACAGAAGAGAAAAAAAAGATATCTTCACATTGAAGACGGGCAGCTGAGAATGGTCTGTAACTCATCCTACCTAATAGGGAATGAACACTCTTCCCCCAACATGGACAACAGGGCCAGGACGTCTGCCTTCACCATCTTTCTTCACTCTGTAACTGAAGCTGTAGTCAATGCAACAAGGCTAGAAGGAGGAATGAAAATTTTAACTGGAATAAAGAAGGAAATTTCTTTTTTTGTATAAACCCTTAAGCAATCCACATAATAGCAACAAGAACTAAGTATATACATTTAACAAAATTATAGAATATAAGGTCAATTTATTAGCATATCATAGAATTGGAAAAGTGGATATTGAAAATATATGCTATTTTCACTAGCATCAAAAATCTTGGAATACTTAAATACAAGCATAACATTAAAGTAAGTACAAAGTTTATATACTGAAAACTAAAAAGCATTGGTGAGAGAGATTACAGAACAATAAATAAATAGAAACATAGCATGCTTAATTACATGCTTTGGAAAATTGAGAACTGTTATGAAATAAATTCTTTCCCAATTGAACATAGTTTCAATTCAATCATAACCAAAACTCGACACATTTTTAAAAATGGAAACTAATAAGCTGATTCTATAATTTATGCACAAATAGAAGGACAAAGAATTTTCAAAATAACCTTAAAAAAACACAAAATTTCAATACTGGGTCAGGTACACCACCACATGCCTGTAACCTCAGCACTCAGGAGGCTGACGCAGGAGGATTGTCACAAGTTTGAAGCCAGTTTAGCCTACATAGTGAGTTCAAAGGCAGCCTAAACTACATAATGACACCCTGTCTTAAAAATTTTTAATACTTGCAAATGATTTGAAGACACCAGAGAGCTATTATATTCAAAATAGTATGTTTTTGACATAAATTTAGGTAAATAAAGATCAAGTAGAAAGGACAGAAATACTGAAGCTTTCATCAGAAACTCATTTTCAATTAAGGCCCTAAATCAGCCCATAGGAAAAAGGCGCATTTTGTCAACAAATGGCCCTGGGGCAACTGGTCATGACATATAAGAGGGAGCTGGCCAGACTCTTCACCTGATACAGACAGTCTTACTTGAGATAGATCTCAGCATTAAAAGTCACAAACTATTCAGCTTCCAGAAGACATCAGTGTATAATAATATCTTTACTACTCTGAGTCACACAAATATTTCTTAGGACATAACAATCATAAAAGAAAAATTCTTACCATTCTCAAAATTAATTACTTAGCTCAAATCTCCCTCTTTAGTAAAGAAGCAGGGAAGTTACAGACCAGCAGATATTTGTATATATCTGATAAAAGACTCCCACATAAAATCTACCACAATTCCAGTAAGTCAGACACAAGGACGACTAAGGAGTCATGTGTACTGTGAGCGGCGTATCCGTGGCTGTCTTCCAGGAAAAGGAATGCATTTACTGACTGAGAGGGAAAACGAGGAGCTTCCGGGGGGAATAAAGCATTTTATATCTCAATCTCCATGTAATTCGCACTGATATATCCTCTAGTCAGAATCTACCAAATGATATGCTGGAGACCCCACCTCTGTTTTGATAAATTATACTGCAATAGGGGAAAAAGCGTTACTTTAATTTGTAAAGATGATACAGTACAATTCTACAATTATTTCCTCTCTTGTATCATGAAAGTCAATGAGTCAAAAAACTCATTTTAATATAAATGTCACCCGTATTAAAAATTAATCGATCTGACAACACACGTTTTAATCTAGCAAGCTGATTTGCCATAGGATGTGTGGAAAACAAAAATACCCTTTGAGCTCCCTTGATGGTAAATATGCTTTTGCTGTGGTTAATGAAAGTAGATTTCTGCCCATTTCAACGTGAAAGAATGTATACACATTAATTTTTCAATCACTAATGCAATAATGAGGTAGCATTTCAAGATGCGGAGAGACGACTCTTCAGGCAGCGTGATGTAGAAAAAAAAACGGCGGACTGAAGTCCCAGGTCTGCACTGTGCTCCTGGCACTGGGGCTTGGTCGCTGCATCAAACCCTGGAGCCACCCTGAGTCTCAGCCTTCTCCTCCTCACCTGGCCAACGGGCCGCCCGAGCTGAAAGACACCGCGGTGCTCGTGGCCTCCCCATTCTGCGACCCACGACACGGCCCTCCCTCTGGAGGTGTCTCTGTTACCACAACTTAATATGTCATGTCACTTATTTTCTTTCTGTTGCTATTGAAATGTGAAATACAGGACACTATTCTAATGATATCAAAAATCAATTAGTTTTCATTGATATTTATTATCCTATTAGCACATTATTTGTTAGTAAGTTCACATAAAGGCTGAATCATTCTCCCTCTGAATCTAGAGGCAGAGTGTACATTACAACATAAATCATGTTAATGTGAATGTGAGATTAATTTTTAAAAGAGACAAATTCTATCCTTTGCCTAGTATTTACATATTAGAGGTTATGAATTTATTTCTAATGCAGAGTAGTGACATTATGTTCAATAAATTTCTTTTATGTTCACATGGATGCCATACACTTCTGGGATATGGCATTTATAACACGGAAACAAATGCCCACTAGATCTTTATATCTCAGATGCATTTACTCAAATGAATAGTCACAAAATTAACAAGCTATATAATCAAGGAAAAAAATCTGGTAGTTGCATTTTATTGTTTTTGTCACAATATGAAAATGTGTAATTCCTTACCTCTGGCACTTATTTTGTAATTTCATGTAATGAATTATTTATTAACAGCCAGTGGCCTAACTGGAAATTACTTTGATTTGGGTTTAGAACCAAAGCGAGCTGATTTAAGGAGGTTAGACTTTCATGAAACCAGCATTCTCATTGAAACAGTCTTGCTCTGTGTTTATTTCCTGGTATCCCTCCAAAATATAATCAGAGCCCATTTGAAATAATGCAGAGAATTAGAATCAAAGAATCAAGCTGCCAAAACATGGGGGTTCAGATTCCAGTTGTGCCTCTGAAAATGCTCTTATAGTTTTCCAACTGCTGTGTATCTGTACAAAGGAGACAGTAACAATGTGACTTCATTGAGGCCTATAGGCAATCAGTATTGATCGTATGGGTTTTCAGCCCATGGCTTTATCTCCTCTGCTTTTCCTTAGCCCATTCACTTACAATTTCCTTATAAAGGAATCCTGCCTTGTGCCCCTCCACATTCTCATCATTTCCCTCGCCCAGCCAGTGTTAACACAACCCTACACCTCCTCTGGGTTCCCAGCTGCTCCACAGAGGCTTCCCCAGCTGGGAGCAAACCGCTATTTCCATCCTGCGCTCGTTGTGAAACATGCTGGCTGCTGTCTCCCTTTGAGTGAAACCTTGCTCTTCCTTCATCTCCTTCAAACTCTCACAATGCTCATGAGGAAAATCTTCCTTTCTCTGTCCTTATAGATGATCACTAATGGAGAGCCGCGTCGTTCACTGGCCTCCCCCAGTCCTACAGCCTCTCCTTGGCACTGCCACTTGGTTCAGCTCCCTGAATCACTCTTGATGTCATTTGCTGCCAAAAGGAGACTTATTGATTTCTTATGACTAAAATGATAAAACACAAGTTTATGTCATGGGCCTTAAAGACCTCTGTTAATCTGGCCCAGATCTACCTATCTTATCAAACCATTGCATGGACATGTGAACCCTTCACTTGTCAAAGTGGCTGTTGCTTCTGTGTTTCCCTTCGCCCGAATTTCATATTTGAATTTCATATCAAGAAAGCTGCTCCTCCTAACTCTGTTTGTCCAAGCCATGCACATTAGTCACAAGCAAACCCAAGCCCCACCTCTTCCAGAAGTGTTTTCCATAGGGATTACAATCTTCCTGACTCTGTGTCTCTAAGGGGTCATCACAGCTTTCCACTGTGCATGTTACCTCTTTAGATACATGTACATGATGGTTAACTGCTGTCAACTTGAATAAGACAGGCCCCACTGATGGGTTCAGCAATGTTATAGATGTGCCTGAAAGACAGACTTACTAAAGAGGGTAGACCCACTCTGAATGTGATGACACCATCAGGCTTGTAGCCTAGGTGGAGTAAAAAGGAAGGAAGAAGTTGCTTGTGTTTAGGGGAACTCTAGTCTTCGCCATCGCATTTGGAAGACTGCCTCCAGGATTCCAGCACAGACTTATCAGGCCTGCAGTACAGACCCTTTTGCCTGCTGATACAGACACACACAGGACTGTAGTGAGCACCAGGTTTTTAACTTTTGACTGGACCCTCTGATCTCCAGTATGCAGATGACCCTTTGCGGATTTTAAAAGTGTGATAAAATATATATCTGATATATGATACACACACACATATACATATTGTATTAAGTCTGCTTCTCTAGTGAACATTGAAGAGTACTATGTATTTTTCTGCCCACGTAGTCCTTGACTACAGGACCCATGTGGAATTCAACTGCAAATTTCTAAAACGAGAATGCAGTGGATTGTCCAACACAGATTTTTTTTAAATGAGAATGAAGGTAAACAGTTCTTTAAAAAAAAAAAAAAAAACATTTTCTCCATGAACTTTGCTAAAAGAACATTTACGTCATAAAACAAATTGCTTTTAAAATAAACTTAGTAAACTAAATTTAGTGAGAGAAATGAATTTATTATGTATGTATAAGGACATTGCAAGTACTGATGGAAACAGGCAGGGCTTCAGAGAAAAACTGTCACCAAAGCCTGGGGCCTCAAACATCACTTCTGTCCATTTCATTTGTCTGACTCTCCAATGTTTGGTCTCCATCTTGGAAAACTGACTATTTTACTCTTCCACTTGATGTACAGACCTCGACTTGCAACCGTTTTTGGAATTTTCACTTTTTTCATTAAAGAATATATAGTACGTAGTCCAAACCTCCAAATGGTAGTTCCATTTTCCTACAGTGGCCCAGCTATACTTGGTGTGGGTGGTCTAACCATCTTCAAGCCTGTCATCTTCGATTAGATAGCAGTCATAGTGTCATATATTTCTCAGAAGAACTAACTCTTCCCCCCAATTCTCATGAGTATAGTATATACCCAGGTTTCCAGATGTGTCTGCAGATTTCTTTTTTTGTTTGTTTATATGTATTGATATTTGATTTTAATTCTTTAAAATTCACTTATCTACTTTATTAGTACATGTTTGCAGCTCCTAATCATTACACTTATTATGGGACTTAGTGTGTATACAGAACACATCTTAATTATTTTTTGTCCCATACCCTCTCCCAGAGATGTCTGTAATCATAGGCAGTGATTTCTGGGAAGCAGTCACTCCAACACAAAATGGGCAGGTGACACAGGCAGCCCAGCAAGTACCCGTATCAGTGGCTGGACTTTAAAAACAATCAAAAACAGGCCACTGTATTTTACTTTTGCACGGCTGTTAGTACTTCAGAATTATTTTAAGTCTTGTCCAAATTGCCTTTTATTCTAGATGGGTCAGTGCAATCACTGGAGCCATTGCTACTGAAGGGGCTGTGTTAAAGTTACAGCATTTTATAAAAACTAAAGATCATCTTGACTCCTTGACCTTATTTATCTTTGAGATTGGCAAAACTCACTGTTGTGAATGGTTCCTGAAATAGCTCCTTATCTTAAAGCAGAGCCAGAATCATCCAGTGTAAGGAAACATTTTTCTTCAGTAGGCTGGACGACAGCTTATCTAATATAGGATTCCATGAGTTTGGTAAAAAAGATAAATGTCTATTCTAAAATCCAAGTTACTTTGGTCACTAAATGTCAGTTGAGTTGGCACCATGAATGTAAATTGTTTTTATCCTTAAATCTGTCTGATCCCTTTCTTTGACAAGAAGAAGATCAAAAGAAGTGAAGTGATCAAAGGACCTATGTATCAAAGAGGAGGGGCAGGTGCTTACTATGCCCGAAGGAAGCATGAGGTGGGGCCAGGAGCAGAGCAAGAGGCTGTTTCCGGAACTGGTGGAAATGAAAGGAAGTAGGAAGTCTCAGTGGGAGTTAGGCGAAGCTCTAGAGCCTGGGGAGTGATCTAATATTGGCCCCGGGGGAGCTGGGAGAGAGAGGGTGCTGGCTACTGAGGAACTGGAGGAATGAGAGGGAGAGTAGCACAGCAATGGGTTATGGTCTGTAAAAAAGGCAAAGCTACTACCACTGGTTATTTCTCAGCTCATAAGTCTTGTTTTGATTAGTTACAAATTTTTTGATAGTCTGGAACAATATATAAAAAAGCTCACCTGGCTCTTCTGCTATCGGGTGCTGACAGCTGAGAGGTGGAGACCAAAGTGTTCAGGCAGAGTTAATCAGGAGTGGGGGAAATGGACCACAGTTTACTGGCCTCTTCGTTTTAACTCATCTGGGAGTGAAGGTTGACGTTTTTAAGACCCTACTTTTGTCCTGTTACATTATAATAGCTAGCAGTGAATTAATCTGATAGGAAAGTGTTGATAGTCTCATGCGATTTTAATGTCTAAATTCTCGTTTGGTCACATTTATCAGGAGGTAATGTATTCAGCTGCAATAACTAAAAATCACAGAATGCATTTATTTCTATAGACAAAAATTCTAATGTGGGTTGGTGACAGGAAGGCCATGTGGGCAGCGGGCATTTCTCACCCTTCCTCCTACCCATTGTTAGAGCTCGGCCTTTCTCTGCAGGCTGCTTGTTTCATGGATGCAAAATGGCTGCTACACCTTTGGGCTCATTCCAAGCAGAAACCAGGAGAAAGATTAAAGGATTGAATCTCTTACTCTCTTAAATAGTGACACATTTATCAGCAAGAAAAAGAATAAGACTTGAGGGTCAAACTAGTGATATTTGCCTCACCTTGTCTAGATCGATTGTTTTTTCATCCGAAGGTCATGAACTGTGAAATAAAGGTATGGTTGGTAACCATCCTGGACACTGACACCTCAGATTGCCTGGTTGAGCAGACTTGGTCTCCTCAGAATTTTTCACACCCAATTGAGTATGTGAGTATGTGGTTCACGCGACGCTCATGAGCTTCTGTAGCTTGACCACTCTATACATAGAAAATAAAGAAAAGCAGAGGCTGACAGGAAGTACAGATGTCCTGGAAACAACACTTTGCTCTGTTGGCAAGTGGTGAACCGGAGGTGTTGCCGGGAAAAGCCAAATTACGAAGGATTCTGTGCACGGTACCAAGTGGTTTGGACAACTTCATATAAATATAAAGAACTTGTGAAGGATTTTAAACATACAGCAGGAAGAACCAGAGGGTCTTGAGAAGAATCCGAAATGATGACAAAGGGCACCCCTTTTCCATATATATTTCACACTAAGTTCTACCTCTGAGCATCTGAACTAAAAGTGAAAACTTAAAATATAAATATGCCCTGATTCTGTTTTATTAGTCCGTGTTTGCAGTACATTATGATTACATTCATCATGGGGGATGTGCTCATGTACATAACACATATTCTTTCTTTTTCTGTTGTCCTTTCCCCTCTTTTCCCTCCAGCCCTCATTTTTTTAAGAAGTTACCCAGTAAACTCTAAAAATTCACAGTTTATAATAAGGTATTTTGGGGTTCTATCAGGATAGTTTTTCTTTATAGCATTTAAAGTATCATTTCTCTTTTTTGTTTAAAGAAAAAAAATCACAGATTGACTCCCTTTAATATTGAACAGAAACTAATTCAGGTGTGGAATCTGGTTTCTTTATTAAGAAATTTTCTAGTTTTTGTCCCAGGCAATCTGGACTAACTACAGACTGTACTGAAATTGAAATTACTTCTTATGTTTGAAATAACTCAAATAGCAAGTGTAGACAAGACAAAGAAGCCCAGGCCCAGATTTTACACCAAGCCAGGATCCAGGAAAATGATCCAGTGAGGGCAGCAAGTGAGTCATCATCTCAATTTTATGCACTCTCTCCAAAGACAATGATCTCATTATGGTCATCTCAATTTAATTTAAGAAAAGAATACATGAAAGTTTACTTAGTTTATTATGTTTAAACCTGGGATTGAAATGAGGGAGAAGCTCAGATAGTTACCTGTAAAATACCACCTAAAGCCAGGCGTGGTGGCTCATGCCTGTAATCCCAGCACTCGGGAGGCAGAGGCAGGAGGATTGCTGAGTTTGAGGCTTGCCTGGGCTACATAGTGAGCTCAGGGCCAGCCTGAACTACAAAGTGAGACCCTGTCTCAAAAAAAAAAAAAAAAAAAAAACCACCTGAATACAAAACTAAGTCTATTCAACAGACTGATTTTTAATTTTCCAGTTTACAGTGTAATCCAGGTTGATGCAGGAATTCACACATTCTGTAAGATTCAGAGTTTTTTTTTATGTACAATGGAATAATTTTGATTTTTTTCTCTTCAGTCACAGATTTTTTTTGTTTCCTTCAAGGAAGATTCAACTTAACAGTTAAGGCTGCTCTAAGTGAAAGCAAAAAAAAAAAAAAAAAAAAAAAAAAAAAAAGATTCAATAAAATGATCTAAAAGTGAGAATAGGTACCTTCAGATTTCTGAGTTTATTGAAATGCATAATTTCACTAGTTATAACTTTGTTCAGACTCCAAACAACAGGAAACAGGTGATGCCAATTGGATTATGGTGCTGAAGAATTAACATATTTCATGTTCAAATATACCTTGAGTGTCTGTTGCTGCAGTGTTATTATTTTTGGAACAGTTAAACTACCAATAAACATCTTCATCTTTATTTATTGGCAGCCACATAAAAGAAATAAACCTATCTTGGGAAGGGGGAGATCCCTGGAAAATAAATAGTATTGATGAGGAGAAGAGGGACTAAGCATGGACTTTCTATCGCCCCTTTCAACTGTAAGACTTGTGTGTTTGCTTCCAGTTTTCTTAGATACAAAGTAACAATAACAATAATGTTCTCTGTTTTAAAATTGTTCATGGCCATGCTATTCACTAAGACAACAAATTTCACTGTCTCATTGAAATTTCTGTGAAATTTTTCTAAACTATAATTAACTAATAGCAAGCAAAGATTTCACCAGAATTGGTAAATAACCTTTGCATTTGTTTTTCTTAGTAATAGTTTTCCTTACAGAGGTGAGAAAGCAAAATGATAAGTACACAGGCTTTCACTGGGGAAGAGAAGAAACAATATTTTGAATCACATTCTTAAGTGTAGTAACTTTGCAGTAAAGCAAGATAGCTCATTCTTTGCTAATGCTCCTAAAACCCAGGAGAGTCCTTTTCAAAACAATGTGTTAAAAGGATCAGACTCCCAACGTGTTCTTTGCTGTTCACTCCAGTGAGCCCTTCTAAGGGAAACCATTCAAACAGATCATTCTCTGGATGAAGAGATTGATTATAGGACCTTATATTGGAAACTAACTAGAAGAAACTTTGCAAATAACCTAACTGCCAAATTGTTTGAGTATATGACTTTATAGTTGGGGAGTATGATAACACTTATTCTATAAAATATTGCTTATTTTTAAAGATAATATTATTTCAAGAAGATTCTAAATCAACAGTAAAAGGTGGTAACCTTCCCTTTGTCACACAGCTGGTGCTTTTCGGCTATCATGTTGTTAATACTACCATGGGCAGTTGTACTCAGTGTGTGTGTGTGTGTGGGGTGTGTGTGTGTGTGTGTGTGTGTGTGTGTGTGAGACAGGAGGTTGGTCATAGGATGATTAAGCCCATCCAATGTCAGAAAAATATTATAAGGGTAATAGAAACTAAATCTGAGAAATGCATCACAGTGACTTTTTGTTTTGTTTTATTAAATTTTAAAAATATTTTCTAATTTCAGAACATGCAGGAACCCAAGCAGCCATGGAGATGGGGTGTCCAGAGGAGGGAGCAGCAGACAGTGTGTTTGTCTGGGCCTGATTAATGTCGCTTCCTCAGTACTGTGCTTCTCAGCTGACTTTCTAGGGTCAAGTGAACAAGATCTGACACTGAGGAATGTCCAAAAACTCTTGTCTGTGGGCAAATAAAAATTTCACATGCATTTCCTCTTTTGCAGTTATGAGAAGTAAAGATAAAACACAAAGGAGATTTATAAGAAAATGTCAATACTATGAGAAGAGAAAATAGTTCTCGAAAGTTAATCAAGTATACAGCAGAAGAAAATCTGTATATCCAAAATAAGATGAACAAAGACTTAGTAAATAGCACCCAGAGAGACAGATGACAGGATCAGATTAAAAAAAAAAAAACAGTAAAGACCAATGCAAAACAAGTACATGGAGAAAAACCTTTTAAAAATATACATCGAAGGGTTGGAGATTTAGCTCAGTGATTCCACTGCCTGCCTAGCAAGCCCAAGGTCCCTAGATTGATCCCAGTAACCACATACAATGATATGATGTTGGGCATGATGACTCACACCCACTAGCAATCATTACCACACCCCACAGTGCTGGACGTGGTGACTCACGCCTATAATCCCAGCACTCAGGAGGCAGAGGCAGGATTGCTGAGTTCAATGTAGCATTGCCTGGGCTACATAGTGAGCTCAGGTTCAGCCTGAACTATAAAGCAAGACTCTGTCTCAAAAAAAAAATAAACAAAATAAAACAACAAACAAAAAACAACATACAATGAAGAAAAGGAATGATCTAAGGAATGTTGGCATCAAAATTTAACCCAAAAAAATGTGCTTTAAAAATTACACAGTAATTATTACAGAAAAGTCAGTAATGTGGAACTAATTTTCATAATATCTCAAAATGATGAGAATAAGAAAATGGATAAAAATAATAGAAGAAGATTGAAGGGAGAAGAATATTTGAAGTCATTCTAGCTGTTCCTTAGTTGTAAGCTTGAAAAAATAAAACAATAGCCAAAAACAATCATAAATTTTTTAAAAAGACTTCCCGGAGTTAAAATTAATAATTATTGTAAAAGGAGTTGACCATGAGACAGGACATTGCTTTTGCAATTCTAAAAAATATTTTCAGGTTCTCTTAATGGCTATATTTCTTTTGAGTCAGAAAAGTGAATTATCAGAGAGACTAAGTTGATTTATAGAACCCTAAATAATTCTAAAAAAGTCACTGGTAGTGTTTTGTTATCACATTAAATGAAAAAAGGATGGATGAATATTCTTTAACTTTGGATGATATTATTAGAGAAAATGTGGATTAAATGTACTAAATGTATATTATGTGGTTTATACCATTGTTTCAAGATTTTTCTCAAATAACCCACAAAAGAATAATGGAAAATTGTACAATAATATGCTTTAATTCATTTAATAAATTTTTTAAATGTGCAGTCAATTGTAAGAAACATAATTTCCAGTGCTGCAAATTCAGAACATACCTATTTTTTTTTTTTTTTTTTTTTTTTTTTTGGTTTTTGGAGACAGGGTCTCGCTTTGTAGTTCAGGCTGGCCCTGAGCTCACTAAGAACATACCTATTTTAATATAGCTTTTCCTTTTAAAGGAGAAATTTTGCATAATTTGTACTTTTCCTCATGCTAATAATTCTATTTTCCCTATATAAATTTATTCTGACATGTCATTCTCCACAGTTTTTCTCTTTTCATAACATTTCACAAAAACAAAGGAAAATAATTGTAAATTTTATTATAAAATGTTTTACTTTGTCTTATAACATAAAACTTAAATATGAAAATTCTTTATTTCTAAATTAATTTACTTTTATATTTGTTAGTATGTAGTGATAAAAAGTTCTTACAATATTACACTTGATTAACAATAAAAATATAAAATATTTTTGTAAATGTATATGCTATGAAATGTACATATTTCATATTCTAAATCGATTCCAATTATTATTGATGAGTATTTGAATAAGATCACTAATAGAATTAATTTAAACCTTATGCTGCTTCTTTTATAAATATACATACTAAAAGTTTTGCCAATGTAAATAACTTAAATAGGAATGTAAAAAATTATGCAGTGTTAGTCAATTGATTAAACTTATTCTAAATTATATACATAAAAAGTTAAATGCTCTATCATCAAAGTTATACTTAAGGGGCCGGAGATTTAGCGCAGTGCTTCCAGCGCCTGCCTAGCAAGCACAAAGTCATGGTTCATCCCCAGCAACCACATACAGTACTGGGTGTGATGACTCACGCCCACCCATAAACAATACCACACACCACAATGCAAGGCTTGGTAGCTCACGCCTGTAATCCCAGCATTCGGGAGGCAGAGGCAGGAGGATTGCTGAGTTCAAGGCTTGCCTGGGCTACATAGTGAGCTCAGGGCCAGCCTGAACTACAAAGTGAGACCGTCTCAAAAAAAAAAAAAATAGGTAAAAAATGAGTTAGCTATAAAATGCCATGTATGACATTATTTCCATTTACAACCTAATCAGATTAGACAAATCAGACAGAATATGAATTGCTAAGGGGTATAGGACTATTTTGGGGGTGTTGCAAATATTCTAAAATTAGATTGAATTGTAAATTACATAGCTCTGTGAATATACTAAACCCCACTGGACTGTGACATGTTAAGTGGCCTATGAGTTACATAATTATATCAGATGAATAGAATAAACTTTGAAGCATCAAGCTGAGTTCATATAATTCATGGATAATGTCTTTTATATAACCACTGGTAAAACGAGTACTGACTCTGCCATTAAAACTCATTTTTAAGTTAACTATGTAAGTGCGCTTCACTCTTTACAATAATCTCTTTTAAACATCAAATAACTAAGATGAATTGATCTCGTCAAGAGACATATCAGTCTTCAAAAGGAAATTTTGAATAAGCTGAAACTTATTTTGCTAATTTTTCTAATGTCAACAACCAGCTCACTGCGCCCATTAAGGCTCTGCATTTTGGCACCAGATTTCTTTGGGGGGGGGGGTCACCAGGTCACCAAGGACTGAATTCATGACCTCGCCCTTATAAGGCAGGCAGTGAGTGGAGCCCCTGAGCTAAATTCTAGGTCAACAATGTTTCTTTTTCTTTCATACTTTCTCCTTCCACCCTTAATTTTTTGGTATATTTTAGATATACATTACGATCACATTCCACATTGAGAATTTGTATTTGTACATGACACATTTTGATTCTCACTTTTGCCGCCCCTGCTCGCCCTACAGCCCCGCCCCCTGTATACATAAGCTTTGTTTCCATTTCATTTGTTTTTATTCTATGGTTTTTCTGAGAAACTGCAGGTGTAAATGAGGTTCAGAATGTGTGATAGGTGATGTGAAGAAGTAAAGAAATGTTCAAAAGGAAAAGGGAAAGTGGGAGTAGAGGAAAGAAAAGAAGGGAAAGAAAAAATTTGATCCACATTGTTTCTAAATGAGAAATTAGAGCAGAAATCTAAAGAATCTGCCCTGTAGCTGCAGTTACATTAGAGTCACTGAGCCATTTCCCTGTGAATGTATATGACTTGGAGTAAGAGGTTTTCATAATTTTTTAAATAGCAGCTATAATTGAGTCATATGCAAATACCTAAGGTTACAATCTCCTCACCGGTGTTCCTCTCACTTGAAGTAGATATAAATTGTTGACTGAAAATGAAATTTTCAAGGTTCCTCTGATATAGAGGCCACCATTCCCACCCACCATGGTAGTTGCTACTACTGTAAAGCAAGAGTTCTTGCCCTGCGTCCACTTATGCATCCCACAAAGAGCACCAGCCATTGAATAGAAAATGGATTCCATCTCCACTATTCTTTGATATATCACATTCTTTGTGTCTGTTAACAGTGTACCAGATATAACCTTTAATCAGTCATGTATACATTTTTGGCCACTGCAGTGAGACTTGGGTGAAATTTACAAAGTAACTTCAAGAATTGGATAAAACTATTATGTTTATATATTCACTAGTGTTTTTTGTAAGTTTGTAGTACCTAAATGATACAGGGGAGCAAGTCTAGCTCCCCATTTGTTAGGCACCTGAAAGGCGAGTTCGTGTTCTCTACAACTGAAGAATGAATTTTAGGAACCATGGAGGTTACAGCATAGGAAAACTGTATTGAGAAAGAAAGCTTCTGCCTAAGAAAGACAAAAGGAAGACTCAAAAATGAGTGGCCCACCCAACTTACTTCCCACGGGGCTTTTATGGAGCTCAGCCATGAGATGAGGTGGGTTTTAAGGTGGGGCCAAAATTACAGCCAACCAATAACACTGCAAGTACAGGTAATATTGGTCCAATGAGAAATCATGAAATGGACAAAAACATTATCAACCATTAACATTATAACAAGTATAATATAAAGATTCAAATCTAAAAAAATTATAACAATTATAATAATAATACTGACTAGGTGGGGATCCAGTGAGAAATGAAGCCACATAGCAAGCATACAGGGATTTTCCATCAGGAGACTCTTCTGGAGAGGCAGGTTAAGGTCCTGGTGCTCCACCTAGGGGGTGGGGGTGAATAAAGGTCTTAACCCTCCTTTCCCGGAGGTGATTAAGACCTTTCAGACACTACTATCTAGAAGGGGCAGTTTTCTCTTTTGAATATGCTGACATTCAGTGAAGATTTTCTTTTCTGTGAGCTTCTCAAGGGCCAGCCTGTCTGCCTGCAAAATGTCTAGCTTACCTATTTATAACCTAAGGACCACATTCATCATAAGGAATTTGTATATTGTGACATAACACAAGTCAATTCTTTTTTAGTTCTCTTCCCTTCCCCTCCATCCTATCTTCCTTCTCTTCACCATTTGTAAAAGCACTATTTCCATTTTTCTCGAATTCTTCATCTTTCTATACATATCTTTTCCTTTCCTTCCCTTTCTTTTCTCTCATCTCTTGTTTTCCTTCCCATTTGGGGTAAGTTTTCCCTATTTTCTAATATCTATCCTTTATTTAGCTCTTTACACTTTGGGTTTCTCACACAAGGGAAATGATGCAATACACGTATATATCTGATTTATTTCACTTAAGATTATAGTCATGTGGTGCAGCCACTTACATAAAAATGACTGAAGTTTATCTCCATTTATGGCAGAGAAGTACTCCACTATTTATAAATACCATCTTTTCTTTATCCATTAATCTGTTGCTAGGAATAAGCGCTGTTTCCAAGAGTTAGCTATTATAAATTGTGCAACTATAAATATGAGTGTGCATGTATCACTGCACTATGATGACTTTAACTCTTTCAAGAAGCTATCTAGCAAGGGAACAGATGGGTTAAATGGAATCTCGAGTTATACATTTCTCTAAAGATTCTCCACACTGATTTCCACAACGGTTGTACCAATATACCTCTCACACACACAATGGAGAAGGGTTTCTTTTTCCTGCAGCCTGGCCAGCATTTGATATTGGTTGAATTCTTGATGATACGTGTTCTTTCTAGAGTGAGGGGACTCTGTATTATTTTAGTTTTCATTTCTCAAATGGCCAATGATGTTAATCATTTTTTACCCATTTATTGGCCTTCTGTTATTTTTTTTTCATCTGGTAAGTGTCTATTTCAGATGCCCATTTTTGGACTGAGTCTTTAAATTTAGGTGGGTGTCTAAGTTTTTTTGTTCTTTATACATTGTATATATTGGTTCTCTCTGAACAGTAGCCCATTTATAGAAGAAATTTTACAAAGAATCAATAAGTGGGATAACATCAGAGTAAAAAGCTTCTGCATAGTAAAG
Organism: Thryonomys swinderianus; assembly: GCA_004025085.1. Classification (NCBI taxonomy): domain Eukaryota; kingdom Metazoa; phylum Chordata; class Mammalia; order Rodentia; family Thryonomyidae; genus Thryonomys; species Thryonomys swinderianus. Next base: position 20,202 of record PVIC010001227.1, read on the forward strand.
GAAAACACCAACGGAGTGAACAGCCAACCCCAAATTTTCTCATATGCAAAGAAGTTTAAAATCTGTGTGAATTATAAGAGATATTGTTTCTAAAATATTATTTCAAAAGAGCATCAAGAGTTTTTCCTTAGATCAAACCCATTTCTTGAAGAAAAATCAGAAAAGGGATGGCAATGGGGAAATTAGTTAAGAAAATTAGTGGCACTTTAGAGTTTAATTATCTAATATATCTTAATTCATAACCAAATACTGTAAATCAGTAGCTAGGCACAGAGAAAGGACAGAAACATTTGTCCACAGCTATAGTTTAGGACTCTGAAAGTAGATCCCAATGCAAATGTGTGTGACCTTTTGGAAAATCTTCGGGTACATGAGAGCTCTTTAGTCCCCTCATGCTAGTAACATATGTGAGACTGGGTTATCAAGAGCAGAAGCTTATTTCTACAGCCCTGAAGGCACAAAAGCCCAAAATGAACAGGTGGCAGGTTTGGGGCGTGGTGGGAGCTCTGTTCCCTGGTCCCACTATGGCGTTTGTTGCTGCAGCCAACTTCACACGGGGAGAGGGGAACAGGGGCACTAAGCCCCTCTGGTCCTCTCAGAAAACACAAAAAGGCAGACCCCTCTTGAGCCAGTCACTCATCAGAAAGCCCACTTCTTACCATTTCCACTATGCAGATTGAGTTCGGATATGTGAATTCAGTGTCTAAGTGTGTGTAAGCCTAGGCCTGAAGACTGACAGTGTGTCTGACTTCATGTCACAGCGCCCATGAATACCTGCGGAGCCTCTGCAGAGCAGCTGACATCGACCAAATCCTGAGGTGATGTCGTGGGTGCTTTTTCAACATGTCATAAGGTGTAGTAAATGTGAGGTGCTCAATCACAGAAACACCACAAATAAAGTCTCAGCCAAAGAGTGCTTCAAACACAAAAAAAAGCCTAAGATGTCTGAATATAATATGGGATGGAGAGGGAAAGAAAGAGAATCTCCAAATATAGCTTCTCCTGTTTATCAGGATTCACACTAGCTAATTACTTGGTATCATGACTTACAATTACTTTTATCAGACATTATTGTTTATTTTATGATTTATTTATTTAGCAGTGCTGGGAATCAAACTCGGGCCCTTGTGCATTCCAGGCTGATGCAGTACCACTTGAGCTAAATCCCCAGCCCTTAGACATTATTATTTTAAGGAAAAACTGTAATAAATGCATGTTCCATGAGGAATAATTAAGATCATTCTTCCAAGAACGAATGTGGTTGACAGTGCTGTGTAAACAGAAGCCACTCTCCCGCTCCTGCTGTTTTAATCAGCCTCACCTGAGGGGTAAGTTACGTAAGATGAGAGGAACCGGCGAAATCAGTCAGTTTGATGAGTTTTGACTAATGTATGAAATCGTATATGCACACCCATGATCATGATGTAAACTATTTTCATGAACCCTATTAAATTAGCACAAATTGATTTCTAATTTGTTCCCTCATCTCCAGTCCCCAGGGAATAATGTTCTACTTTCTGTCACTTAAATTTAACCTTTTCCCAGAGGTTTACATATACAGAATAAATACCAATTGCTTTGTGTCTCTTTTCATTTAAAAATGCTTTCAGATTGATCCATATTTTAAAATATTATTAGTGTTTTCTTTATTTAACTGTATAATATTATACTACATAGATGTGCCACACTTTGTTGATTCATTCACCAGTTAATGGAAATTTGAATTTTTTTTCCTGTGTTATACGTCAGCCTATAGGAGAAGTCAGATTTTTTTTTTTTTTTTTTTTTTTTTGAGACACAGGGTCTCGCTTTGTAGTTCAGGCTGGCCCTGAGCTGACTATGTAGCCCAGGCAAGCCTGGAACTCCGTAATCCTCCTGTCTCTATCTCCCAAGGTCTGGGATGACAGGCGTGGAATTGATGGCTGGTGGGCATGAGTCTCCACGCCCAGCATTGTATGTGGTTACCGGGATGGAATTTAGGACCTTGCGCTTGCAAGGCAGGCACCTGAACCACTGAGCTAAATGTCGGGCCCAATTTTTGTCTTTTTTTTTTTTTGAGATTACATGAGATCTATAGATCAATTTGGGGAGAATTAATAATTTTGAATGAAATACTTTCTTCTGAGACTTGAGGACAAGGATTATGTTTATGATGGTCTCATAATCAGTTGACAAGTAGTCCTTCCTTTTTAAACTGTTTCCAGTTTTATTTTGTTAATCAGTGTTGAATAGAATCTCTGAATCCATCTGATACTAGAGTTATACTTGCTGAACTATTTTAACTATACATTTAAATTCTGTGAGTAATACATAGTCTGATGATTTAAGTACATTGTTGTAGCTTTTATTTTTCCAGAAATTTTTCTATTTCTTCTAAGTATTCAGATTTAATGCCTTGAGTTTGTTCATAATAATCTGCTTATCTCTTTAATGCCTGTAAGAGTTATAGTGACACTTCTTCCTTTGATATTTATATTTTCTTTACAGCTTATTTTGGAATTTTCCATGCTTTTTTTTTTTTTAAACAGGGTCTCGTTTTGTAGTTCAGGCTGACCCTGAGCTCATTATGTAGCCCAGGCTGGCCTTGAATGTGAGGCAGTCCTCTGCCTCCCAAGTGCTGGGATTACAGGCATAAGACATGACACCTGGCATTGTGATATGTGGAATCAGGATTTGAACTCATGACCTTGTACTTGCTTGGCAGGTGCTGGAACCACTGAGCTAAATCTCTGCCCCTATGCTCTTCTTTTTATAGTTTTCTTAAGCATGAATTTTGATCTTTAATTTGAAATTTTATTCTTTTCTAAGAAAATAGGGATAATTCTTTTCTCCAAATATTGTTTTCAATGTGTTATATTTTCTTTTTGTTCATTACAAAATGTTTTTGTGGTTTCTTCTTTGACTACAAGTATTTTAAGTGTGTGTTTAATTTCAAAATATCTGTTTATTGAGTGGGTCATGTTATTGCTTTCTAATTTAATTTCATTTTGGTCAGAGAAAATATTTTGTATTGCCTAGATCCTTTCAGAATTTTTCAGTCTTATTACTTATTAAAAATATGATCCTTTTTGGTGACAACCCCACGTGAATGTAAGAATATCTGTAACTATTTAATATTCAATGAAAAGTTCTGTAACATCAACAGCAGGTTGAATATACTGGTTTTCTAGAAACTGTATCTTTAATTTTCAACCTATTTGTTTTTCTGGCTTCTAAGAGGAATTTTAAATCCTTCAATTTTAATTTTGGTTTTACTTATTCTTTCTTTCAGTTTGTCAGTTGACCATTATAGCATTTTATGAAATGTGTCTTTATCCAAGAGTATGCTTTGTCCTGAAGTTTGTTTACTCTGATATGACTATAGCCACCCTCATTTCTTTTGAAGTGTTTCCTTTTTCCTGTACATCCTTTTTCATGCATTTCATCTAAAGATGAATTGATCTTTATATTAAAGTGAGTGGCTCATAGACATATTTTTGGCACTTTTTAAAAATACACAACTAAGAAGCAATGGTTTTGAAATTGGAGTATTTATACCTTCTACTTATGTTGGAATTTCCCGTCACTTCATAAGCAATATATAATTACATTTTCCTTCCAATTTTTCCTACCACTATCACCACATATTTTACATTTAAATATCTTGTTAATTGTCTAGACCAATGTTATATCTTATTTAGTTAAACAGGGTATAATTCACAAACTTTAAATTGAAATATATATTTACTATTTGTTTGTCCCTCTTTTCCTAGTGTGCGTCTAAATTTTTACTACCTATGTTTTTTTCTTCTTAGTGGACATTTTTAGTATTTATTTTTTATCATGGGTCTACTGATATAGATTCTGCTGAATTTTATTCGCCTTTCTTTTGAGATATGTTTTTTCTGGATACACCTACATATATATCTAGATATATACTTCTAGGCTAACTTTGTTTTTCTTCAGTAGTTTAAAAATGTGGTGTCTTTTGATTATTCTAGTGTTCAATGAGCAGATTGATATCATTATTATTTTTGTTTCTTTGTTGTAGTGTGTCCCGTCTCTTTCTTAAAAGAATTTTCATGCCAGGCATGGTGGCTCACACCTATAATTGCAGCACTCGGGAGGCAGAGGCAGGAGGATTGCTGAGTTCGAGACTTGCATGGGCTGTATAGTGAGCTCAATTCCAGCCTAAACTACAAAGCGAGACCCTGCCTCAAAAAAAAAAAAAAATCATGTCACTACTTTTTAGCACTAAATCTTGGTAAATGAGGGTGTGTGTTAAGGTTATTCTTTTTGAGTTTCTGGAGATTCTAAGATCTGTGAGTTTGAATTGAACACCAAATTTAGAAAAGTTTAATCATTATGTGTTTAAATATTTTACAGCTCTATCTCTCTTGGGAAAGAATTTCATATATATATATGTATATATATATGATATATATCATATGGTTGTTCTAGAGATTTCGAGGGCTTTAGACACACAGGTGGGATGGCTCTATTCTGAGGATTCTGGTGGACTTCCCAGTTGGGCTGACAGAAACTAAAGTTCCTACCAGCCATGTAGGAACTCAGTGCATTGTGTGGCCCTCTGCTTTTTTGATGCCAGGTTTCCTACAGTTTAGTCATTCAGGTGAAACTCGGAGTTTAAATTTCTGAAGTTTTCTTCCTGTTCAGCTTTCTCAATGCAAACATTCTCCACAAATTTTAGTGGCCTTAACATTGGATCTACTGCTCTCCACCTTGACTTCCTTTGCTGAGCGTTTCTGCTTTCTCCTCTTTCCTGCTATGACCTCAGCTGCTAGTGGCAGCCCAGAAATCTGTGCAGTTGTAGGAACAGTCTCATTCGTTTATCTGTCTCAGAAATCAGGGTTCTAAGCCCAATATTTTAAAGTCTGATTTTTGCTTTTTTAGATATTGTGATAGCTTTTCAGTTTTTAAAGCCAGAAGAGTATCTTTAATTGGAACCAGAAGCAGAGTTTTCCTCTTTGAGTCTTTTTTTCTCCCATGGTTTTGCATACAGCTTCAAAGAATGATTTCCAGGGGCTGATTTCTGATTTTCTCCCTCTAAGAAGAGACAGGCTCCACCAGTTCCTTGACTGTGGCCCCTCCCTCCTCCCCTGCTCACTGACAATCTCCTTCATGCAACTCTGAGTGATAGCAGTGATTGACTACATTTTCCATCTCATTGATTAACCTTCACCCAGGTAACTCTTCAAATGGCAATTATTAGTCAGTCATGTGATAGTCATTTTATTTTGCAATATTTATTTGTGTTGGGAACAATCCTGTTTGGGAGAAATAATTGGACGGTCAAAACTGACCAGGCCTTCCTGCAGACAGACTTTGGACTTAACTATGTTACAAAAGAATCATGTCTGGTAGAAATAATTGAAATGCCCTTCCTGGCTGCCTAGGACTTTGCACCTAGCTCACCTTCACCCTGGAGAACAACAAGGACTCTGGTCGTCCCACATGCTGTGATGTTTCACGGTGGAACTGCTCCATTGCCAGTGTTAACCCTGCCTTCTGATTCTTTGTTACATTTTGTTATGGGAGAGGTGCTGAATAAAGTTGTGGCAGGCTGGGGCCTGGGGTCTTTTGCTACCTACAGTAGCATGGATCAGGCCCAAGCTCAGTTTCTCTAAGCCTCACTTCTGTCTAGATATTATTTTTCTGTGTGCCGTCAACTCACAGGAGACTAGAACCTAAATCCAAATGTCCTAGTTACATTCCCTTCCCCCAGATCCCACATATTTGCTCTTGGCAATTTCTTTATCTCACTTTGTGTATTTATCAGCCATTCTTGCTGCACTGTGGAAGAAAAATGTAATTTGAAGCTGATGCTATGTACTCTAGTAAAGCACCACCTGAATTCAGTAAAGATTAATAATTATACAATGGTCATTTTATATGATTCATATTAGGCAGAAATTTTTGGTAAATTAACACTTCATGTAATAGTTGGAAGTGTTTGAGCATATTTTAGAAAAGCAGAATGCATTATCTCCTTAAAATGTAAAATATATAATTTTACACTGCCTACATATTCTATCCTACACATTTTCAAAAAAAATGGACATGAAAATTAAGATATCTTCACAAGCACTATATCATGCTTGTCAGTGTTTCTAACATGAACAGCCCTGCACAGCAGGTAAATATTAGATAATGGCAATAATTTAACTTCAGCACATGTTTAGTACTGAAAAAAATAATAGAGAAAATAACTAATGAGTTTAAAATAATGTGTTCCATAAAAATAAAATTTTTAAACTTTCAGAGAATATATTGTAAAAGTATTATGATATGTTACAAAGCAGCAGTACATAAAATATATAGTAGTTATAAATTGATTTTTAAAACATATTAAATTTTAAATATAAAATGCTTGCCTATCTCTGAGAGAGGATATTCCACATAATTTTTGTGTTGCATTTTATCCTTTTTACCTTAATATTTTTCCTCAAATGAGAACCTATATTTTACAACAAAAACAGAAAATTGTTAATGTTTAAACTTTTCTGAAGATGTGCAAGATTTTCAAAACAAAGAGCAATTCATAAATTATAATATTAATATATTCCTGAGATAAGCATTTTAAATGACACTGTACCAAGGTAAAAGTCAAGACAAATTGTACACAAAAGCAAAATATTAGTATAATATTTTATCCATCAGAAATTCATTATGGAAGATAATACTGTATGAGAAACTATTTCTATAGAAAACAAAGACCAGACGATTTAAAAAAGAAAAACACAGCCAGGCGGGTTGGCTCACCCCTGTAATCCCAGCACTGGGGAGGCAGAGGCAGGAGGATTGCTGAGTTCGAGGCTTGCATGGGCTACATAGTGCGCTCAGGGCCAGCCTGAACTACAGAAAAAGCAAGACCCTATCTCAAAAAAAAAAAAAAAGAAAAAAGAAAAACACAGGTCGAAAGCAATGTGGCAAAAATGACTGCCAATATTAAAATACACTCAAATGGAAATCACATGCCTTTTCAACCAGCATAATGGAGGCCAGTGTAGTCAAACACAGCTGCAAGGGGCCATGCTCTGCTCTTGGTCCAGCTTGGGGCAAAGTTAAGAAACCAGCCTCAGAGCCGTTGCCTTGAGGAGACGGCGGATCCTTGAGAGGTTGGGGGACAGAACACAGGTTACCGAGAGAGTCACTGGCCACAGGGAAGAGGGAGAGGACTCAGCTCTGTTCCAGGAGAACTCAGAATCAGATATGTGGTTTGGTATTTATTGCGCATGTAGATTTATATTTTCCATTGTTCACTCACTTGCATTAGTTTTGTTTTGCCATATTTTTACGTGTCTGTGCTTTAAACCCAGCTTGAACATAAAAGTTTCATCACTGCGAAAGCCATATACTTTTATTTCTTATATACATAATCTCTAATTAAGGCCAATGGAAATATATGTACATCATTGTGATGCAGATGTGGTCCCAAGTTTTTATGTTCCATCCACCAAATAAAATATATGCAATTATTCAGAATGTCTCTTTCAGAAGGCAATTTGGAAAATGAATTTTTGGTAGTACAGTATTGTGATACTACAGTATGTCCACTTGGAAGCTCTTCCTTTTAACACTGGTGCACTATTTTAATAAGTGTATTATTTACCTGGTACCAATTTATATTATCTGAACACCTTAGGTATCCCCTATATCCATTGATTGCTCTGTCTATTTGTAATTGGTTGATGTTCTAGATGTTTTTGTTGGCAGATATTATGGTTATTTCTTCTATATCATAGAATGACTTCAAAATACATTCAGTGCTTGAATACATTTCTTCTACATTTTGCTACATCCCATTGTACCTCTACTGATGACTTTGCTGAACTGGCCAGCCTTGAAAAACTTCACATCTGGTCTTATTTTAACTTAGCATGACAAAATTTAGTCTTTTCTTCTCAGTATAACATATTGTGCTCTTTTGTCCAGGAAGGGGCTTGCTACAGTATATTACCAGGACAGGAACCTGAGCTTTATTTCCTAGCAGCAGCATCCTTGAGAATTCTGGAACAAGGAGTAACACACAGTCTAGGCACGAATTTCTCAAATGAAACAAGATGAAATGAGAGAATGAAAGGAATGTTTGAGGCTGAATCATTCACACACATGTGCAGGACAGAGGGAGAGATCTCAGGACTGCTGGTTAAGCAACTGTAAGGTGAAAAATTTGGTTTTTATGGAAACCACTGAACTTGAGTCAGTCTTGGTGGATGACAACTGAATGCCTGCCAGTAACTGACTGTAGAAAGTTTCTCTTTTAAGAAGGTAAACGAGGGCCGGAGATTTAGCTCAGTGGTTCCAATGCTTGCCTCACAAGCACAAGGTCCTGAGTTCCATCCTGGTAACCATATATAATAATGCTGGGCATGGTGACTCACTCCCACCAGCAATCAGTACCACATACCGCAGTGCCAGGTGTGGTGGCTCACACCTGTAATCCCACTCAGGAGGCAGAGACAGGTGGATTGCTGAGTTCAAGGCTTGCCTGGGGTACATAATAAGCTCAGGGCCAGCCTGAACTACAAAGTGAGACCCTGTCTCAAAAAAAAAAAAAGATAAAGGAAAGTGTCATGGGCATTCCTAGGATCTAAGTCTGGTAATCTCTGCTTATTATATCAGCCAAATATTGCTTCTTATAATTATGTCTGTCTTCATATTTTATGTATATATAAATATGTATTTACTAAATATAAATACATATAATATATGTATATAATAATATATATGTATACATTCTCTTAGAGTGAAAACTAAGTCAATTCCACATCTAAAGTTCTTTCAATCTTATGTGACAGCCTTTCTAGGATATTCACTGTTCTGTAAAATATTCTGTGAAGGGTTAGAGTTATAGGTTTTCTTTCACTACCAGAGATCAACTCTTATTTAAGCAGAAGATAAATGTGTTGAATGAATTAAAAAATCTGATACAGATAAAGCTTTCACTCAGAACCCAGCTGGGAAAACTAAGTTACCAACTCACAGGCTTGGCCTAAGTGGCTGGTTAGGTTACACTGCTGATCACACTGGGCGTTACAGGCTTCCCTTTGCCCTTCATTCTTCAACACTGATGCCAGCGTCAATCTCTGCGTCCTTTTCATCTCTTGAAGAATCTGAGTCTTAGGTGGAATGAATTTTCTGTGTGACTCTATGCATTGGTTCCTTTCCTAGCTTCCAAGTTCCAGGAGAGAGACATCTAACCGTGATGGTTTCTCCAGTGTGATGGGAGCACAGTCACCAGAATCAAGCAAGAGATGATAAAATTAAAGAGATTAATTTCCATAAATACCCAAAGATTAAATTTATATAAATGTGAAACTCTTCTTTGTACTAGTTCAGCAAGTGCAGCTGATTGTACAAATCAGTCTTTTGCATCTTCCAGTCTATGGACATACTGTAGATATTCTTCTAAAAGACGTCATGTGCCTTTGAGTGACTTATCCACACCAGCTTGTGTATAACCTCAGCTAGAAAACAGGTTCTTTATTACCAGCTACTCCCTATGAGGGAGGCTGAATGGATTTATGGCAACAATGACTTTAGACAACTAAAAATTATTAGAAAAAAAACATGCTTGAAACAAGTGTAAAATTATTGTTACAGTTGTGAGACACAGAAGCTAGTTGATCACTCTTAGCATTCTCAATTTAAAAATATTCCTTTGTCCAATATATTAAACTTGCTTACTAGACTGAAACAATGCAATATAAAATCTAAATAGGTAGAAGTGCTTAAGAAATTTCATTCTAAACTAAAGGAAAACCTGGGAAGAATACAACCAGTCTGCATTTATCTTCACATACTCATTTTAAAACAAGCCAGTATTCTGAGGCACCTCAGCAGACAAGACTACTTAGCAGTACCATCATGCTTTTTGCAAGCAATGATCTATTATATTCTTTAGTTCTAATTCAATTTCTGAGGACTGATCATTAAAAAAATGCTATTTTTAAATTCTTGTAAATTCTGTCAATGAATGAAATAAACAACAGGGTATTTTCCAAATTAAAAATTCCCTGACTATTCTAAACAAAATAAAGCTAATAAATGCATATGCATCCGTTGGAAAAATGGAGGAAATGAGAAAAGAAAAGGTTACAATGTATTATAAAACTGTAACTTGACTATGGAACAGATTTATGATCCCATAAAATTTTTAAATAGCATAAGATCTTAGGCTCCTGTACATGACAGTCCTAGGACATTTACAATTTTATTTTAAAAAATAAAAAGTTCTTCTTGAGCTACTGTGGCACCAAAGATGCCCTGAAACCTTAATAAAAATCTATTTTTATACTTTTACATGGGAAAGAAAAGATTGAAAAGAATATATAGAGCATATAATACCAGAACTAGCCTGCATATCGAGGCTGTAAATATCTTGAATAGGTATTCCTGAGAAGGACACAAATGGAATTGTCAGTTTCTGAGGTTAATTCAGGAAACACCCCACCGAGCTCTGTTGGTAAGCATACCTCCGTAAGACTAATCATTGTATTTCACAGCTCTCCCTAGCAGGATGCTCCTTGGCTAGGAAGGTACTTTAAATAGTATTAGTTAAGAGAAGATATGACTCTTTCTAATAGTCCTTTCTTAGCAAAGACAATTACAAAGGAGGTAACACTATACTAAAACTTTCTCGTCCCATAAAAGCTATGGATTGTGCCTTGGCTGGAACAATATAATGTGAACACAGTAGATCTGAAGATATATTCATGAATGTTAGTCAAGATACAAAGTTTTAAGCCTGTGACTCCAGCCTGTCATGGAACGAGGAGACGGAAGTGCGGAAGTTTAAGGTCTTAGAAACCAAAGCTTTGAGTCTTTCAAGGAGTCTGTATTCCAGCCACTGACTCTTGGGATTTAAACAGAAGCCTTAATAAAATAAATCAAGAAATCTCTGGATTGAGAATGTAAAATGAAATTATAAGCTATTGGTATTCAAACCAAAATTTTGATTTGGATACTCAGTACAAAATAGCTTGCTATTAGTGTTGGGTTCTGGTGCTAATTAAACAAAAGCGAGTAAAGAGAGAACTGGCAATGAGTCCAAAACTTGATTTATAAGTAAATCTCTGTTTAATAACATTGACAACTGAAGAATTTTGATATTAATTCAATTCTTCAAAATTTGACAAAGGTGACTTCTGCCAAATTTCCTTCTTCAGGAAATTTACATCATGTACAGAACAGCAACATATAAATAGCTACAGTGTAATAGAAGAATAGGAGAAATATTAACTCTTCCTAGGGAAATTTAAGAACTTCATTTAATATATATTTTTGTCTTGCATTTTAAATGATAAGTGGAATTTTCATTAGTGTGAATATTATGTGGGAAGAAACACAGGTATGCAGAACACAATCATTCCTGGCAGTGTCCAGGTTGAAATGTGACCCCACAGAGTACTGAAAGGCGGATTTAAGGAGTGATGAGCTCATGGCAGCTTCGCCCATGTGAAGGAAACAGTGGGTTGTCCCAGGAGTGTCTCTGACATGGAAACCAGTGCTGTTTGTTTAGCTGGCTCTACCATCATATGCCCTCTGCTATTACAGCACAGAAAGAAGCGCTGCACAAGTGCTGAGTACACACTGGCCCTGCCCTTGGAATTTCTGGGATGTGACTTCATGGATTGAGAAGCTTTTGTTCTTTATAAATGATTCAGCTTCAGGTGTTTTGTTATAGCAATAAAAATGCACTAATGCATGCCTGTTTAAGCAAAAATATAGTAGTAGGATAGTATTATTAGCTTCTGAACCTCAGGAATGGCCTGTATTGGAATGTTTCCCCACACCACTCGGGCAGCTTCACATAGTATATGAAGCTCAGAGTCACTATAGAGAGTAGGTAGATACTTCTCCCCACAAGAAACACAATTGTGCATTCAAGTAGTAGAAGAATTCTAACATTTCTTCTCATATGTTACGTGAAGCTCAGTGGAGTGATTAGACTTCATAAAAGCTCCATTTTCATGCCAAGAAAAAGAAATAAAATCCATCCTTATAAGATTTTGTAATCAGTGTAATAAAAATAAAATAAGAAATAATAGCCAACTCGATATCTGCATTTATGTATGTAGATTAGCAAGTTGTTTTTCATAAGAGCTTGAAAACATATAAATTTCATTTTATGTACTTTCAGAAATTGTGGCCTTAATTGTGTAAATATTTCATCTTGAGGATAAGTAGTTCTTTATTTTTCTCTTTCCAACTGACAGGGCTAATCAGAATACCACAGCAGGGAAAGGCCAGTCACTGAGAGGGAAAGATTAAGTAGTTAAAAAATATGTCAAATAACAATTTTAGTATCTAGTGGCTGAGGTGGCATTTCTTTGCATTTAATCAACAAATGAATTTTAAAAACAGGTTCCTAGATATGTGTACACAGACTCTTAATAAATGCACCTATAGATTATATAAAGTGCCTCTTATTTTTGTGATACTACTCAGCAGTTTAGTATCATTCTACTTATTTTCTTTTCAAAGTGACTTTTGAGTCATATTTTCCACTAGATTAATATTTAATTTCTCTCTGACCCATTTGATGGGAACAATTTACTCATGTGCCAAAGACTGGATGATCAATATGACTTTGTGTTTAAAAAAAAATAGAGTGTATTTTTGGGATTCACACTGAGATTGGGGAATGCATCTTTCTCTGTTTCATTTTTCTATTTTATTACATAACTTAAGAAGCATAGTGTAATGACTTCTCACTGTCTTAGAGTATAAATTTATTCTCATCACCTCCAAAGCATTATATCATCTTTCCCTTTTCTTTCTGACCTTAACCGCTTTTGTTCTTTCTCCTCCTTTAGGTTCCTTGCACATCCTAACCATGCGTATGTGCACACTTATGTATAGAGTTTCACAGTTTTCTTTGTTTTTTTCATGCTAAGGGAAAACTCTTTTACTATCACTGAATGTAAGAAGCACCTGGAGGACTATCAAAATTACCAACGGCCACACCATCCATAGATGCTGATTTAAATGATTTTGAATAAGGCCTATATGTCAGTTCTTTGAAGCCTTTTAATTAATGCTAACTTACAATCAGGAAGAGGAGGTACATGGAGCACCAGATCTTTAAATGTTGGGTTCAGGGCTCAGGTAACTTCCCCTGGAGTCCTTCCTTATGTGCATGTAGAGGTGCACCTCTCTTATACTATTGTTATTATACATCATGTCGTTTAAAAACTGTTTTTGTCCATCTGTCCCAGTAGATTTTTAACCCCATTCATATCAGGAACATGTACACATTGCTATGTTTTAGCAAAATCCCCACAGCTCCGTGTTTTTGGAAGGTAATAAGATCACAGGGTACTATACTCATCAAGGGATACTGATGAACTCATCAGTAGCTACATGTGCCATTGGAAGAAGGGCATGGAGGGCATGACTGCGAAGGACATACTACACTCTTGTTTTCCAGGCTCCCTCCCTCCCCCGCCTCTGCTTCCCAGCTGCCATGGAGGGCAGCTGTCTTCTCTTAAGCCCTCCTGCCGTGCAGGTTCTGCCTGTGAGCCGGCTAGCACTGCACTGGACCCACTGAGAACTGTGAGCCAAGGAAACCTCTCCTCCTTTAAGTTGTGAGCATTAAACATTTAGTCCCGGTGATAGGAAAACTAAATCACACATAGTATGGAGATGCACGAACCACACACAAGCACACATGAACCAAATCTGCCTTCTTCTGCCAGTAGTGTTAAATTGGGCATTACTCTCTTAGAAGACCAGATTCCCTACATGAATGGATAATTTCAGTTGATCCATAGTATGTGCAGATTTAATGTTCATGTTTTCAACCCTGTACCATGACCACGAAGGACCATAACATATGGCGATTTGTAATTTTACTCATGCATGAAATTGAGGCTCACGTGCAGGGGGCTGCTACACAGAAATGAGCCCCTGTGTTGGGGCAGGGCCTTGTTAACTGCTCACCAGGAAAGTAGCCACATGGTGTGTTGCTTTCTGCTTGACCTGTACACACAGTAAACCTCTTGGGGCTATTAAAATGGCCTTGGAGCAGATGAAACAAAAGCTTCTGGTGTTAAATGGATGGAGATGACAGCAATGCATCAATCTAATGTGGTTTTGTTTGTTTGTTTGTTTGTTTGCTTCAGATTCTGGGAATTGAACTGAGGGCCTTTGCACTAAGCTATACCCCCAGCCATTTTATGTTTGGTTTTGAGACAAGATCTCACTAAGTTGCCAAGGCAGGACTCTAATTTGTAACTTCTTGACTCGACCTCCCAAAGTGCAGGGATTACAGATTCCTGGCTATCACACCTGGCTAGTCTAATATTGTATAGTTAAAAGCACAAGTCTTCCACAACATTTCCCCATATATGCCCTGAAAGAACCCAGAAAAATTATGCTCCCTGTTAAATATATTTAAATTTCTGTCTAAAATTTTGCCATCAGAAGTTTAAATATTTATAAATGGTACAATTTCTTCTAACATGCTATACATATTGGCAGGTTTAAATAAAACTGTTACATCATTGTTAGCTCAGTTCCAGAGGCTCTATATATCATGACCTGGTAACCACCATTAAGCATTTAAAAAGTACATGAACAAGCTTTTTGTAAGAGAAATTTACATCAATTTTTACCCTCTTAAACTCATATTTCCATTCCACTTACACCACAGAGTTTTTATCTTACTAATATATATTTATGTTTAAAAGCCTATAATTGATTACCTCATCATGTTTCTCTGCAATACAAATTTATTCATTTGAATTTCTTTTGTAAATTTCCTAGTACCATAAAATACTGTTTAAAAATTACTTTCTGGTGAATTTTCATTATAGTTTATAATAGTATGCAATAGCAACCACAAAACCATATTATAAATTATGATTAACATAAAGGAGGTTTTTATTGGAAATGAACCTCAATAAGAAACATGAAGCTTCTGTCTAGGTGGATATGACTTTCTGTTAGATGAACCAAGATTTAGCATTGATTCTATTTCTGTTTTTGTTCTCATAGATGAGAATGCTAAAAAATGTTGTCCAGTAAAAATACATATGGAAAATGGATGTAGCTTTATTGTACTAATAACATGAGATTCCTTGAACACTTTCCAAGCTATCTCTTCTAGTGATTTATCACATGAAAGTTATTTTAGGGACAACAATTAGCCAACAACTTAATCAGAAACTCCTTCACTATGGTTAAAATTAAGCCACTATAAAGTACAGATTTTGAAGAGATTTATTGCCCACTAATTTCAATAATTCCCTTTCCCAATACCTATAACAACATTTTAGATTATTGTGATATGAGATATCAAACTCTTTCAACCCCCAAACCACTGACCATAATGAGATTAGGAATCTGTGAAAGGCATGCTTTTATAAAATGAAAGAAGATGAGTCATGAAAGAAGAAGTTGGAAAGATGTGTTTGGGAATTAAGCTCTAGGGTAAATCAATTTAAAACAACAGTTTATAGGGAAGTTTAGGGACTGAAAAATCTTTTCTGAAACTATCCAAGTACCCTCATAGCCCTTGAAAAGATTCCGAACTTCAATCTGAAGATTTGCACAGTAATAATAATAAGGTGCATTTTAAGGATTGTGTATGTAGTACTTACTCTGCCTGTACCAAAAAGTTTGGAATTTGAATTTTACGACCGACATGGTTTTTTTTTGTTTGTTTGTTTGGTTTTTTTTTTTTTTTTTTTTTTTGAGGTCTCACTTTGTAGTTCTGGCTGGCTCTGAGCTCACTATGTAGCCCAGGCAAGCCTCGAACTCAGCAATCCTCCTGTCTCTGCCTCCCGAGTGCTGGGATTACTGGCATGGCCACCACGCCCAGCACTGTGGTATGCGGTATGTGGTATTGATGGCTGGTGGGCGTGAGTCTCCATGCCCAGCATTGTATGTGGTTACCGGGGATTGAACTCAGGACCTTGCACTTGCGAGGCAGGCGCCGGAACCACTGAGCTAACCCTCCGGCCCGACCGACATGTTTTATGTTTGGGCTTCTGAACTGTGAAAACCCAACAAAGGTCAGAAGCTACACCTATTGAGTGTACGTGCTCAGTGGCCCCCTACAGGTCTCATGCGAGGTTAAATGAGACAAAGCCGATGAAAGTGTTGTGTCACCTGCAAAGCACCATAAAAATGCTATGACATAAAAGGTGTGGCTTTGTGGAAGAGAAGAAACACTAGTAGTTTGTGCTTGTGCAAAAGGCTCAGTTCCAGGGAAGATTTTAGCCACTAAGGTATCCAAGGAAAGAAATTTTGCTTCAGGAAAAAAGAAAGTAAATACGCATTTGGCAAACTAAATAAGGAAGCATTCAATTTTTTTTTTTTTTTTTAAGGATTATCCTTCTCTGGAACTTGATTTGACTAAGCCAGTTTGCGGCTAAAAGTTACTGCACAGGAAGAATACCTATGTTCCAGAAGTTCAGTTACTTTCAGTGATTTTTTTTTTATTTCCTTTTTTTGTTGTGTGTTTTTCCCACGACTTCCTTGTAAGAATCGAAGATGTGCTTTCATCAAAGAAGACGATTTTCTTCCCGTCGCAGCCCTACTACGTCACAGGCCAGACCACTCTGGAGATGCAATAATCTATATGGTTCTGCACTTCCTCTCTCATCCCTTTCCAACCCATTCACCACACAGCTCCGCAACCTTTTGAAAATGAATTTATAACACATTTTCCTTTCTGGAACCTCCCTAGTGGCTTTCCACACAGTACTGAGGATAAAGCTTGATTCAATATGAGGCCTAAAGCAGTGTTAAATTGAAACTGGCTTGTACAGGCCCACGAAAGCCAACTGTTAAATAGCATGTGCAAATGGTTACACATATTGCAACTTGATTGCAATTAAACTATATGGCCATATAATTAAGTAAATCATATAAAATACAGGTAAGGAATAGTCAAAACTTAATATTTCCTAATTATTTATATTTTGTTCTTGATATTTACATTTATCCTATTTGTATGATGGCAATTCTGTCCAATATGTGTAGTTGTAATTCTCTCTCCAGCTCTGTGTCAGTTGCTAGCTTGGTATTAGTTATTAGGCTGTACCACACAGTACCACACATCAGGGTTTTTCTCCACAGAGCTGACTGCTACTAGAAAGACATGATCTGAACCTGGATTATAATATGAGAAGGCCAAATTGCCTCCTCTTATATATCTTAGTGGATATATGGAAATATAGCCATTTCTATCTGTCCTTTCAATAGCCACTCACCTAAATATAAATTTGATAATTTTAAATTAAGAGAATTTTCTAATTGTACTAATTAATAAAAATCTTTATATTCCCTATTCTATATTACCTTTGCTCATCACTCCTTGTAAGACTTAGCACAAGATCTACAGACATTTAAGAAATTTGCTTTTCTGCCCTCAGACAAGAAGATATTTCCTTCTTCGGTATTCAAGTGTATAGTATTCCTGACAGTATTATTCGCAATTTTTCTTATTATTTTATATATTTGTAAATGAATGCACTTCTCTTTCTCTTCACACACACCATATCTACAGAGTAAATTATTTGAAGGTAAGATTTTGTTTAAACACCCAGTAGCACTTGGTAAATGAATTAGCACTCAGATATGTTTAAGATTAATAATCTCTGGGTCCACTTGTTATAATATCTACAAGAGTTTCTCTGAACTGCATCAAGGAATCTGAAAATTAAATTATGTTCTTTTCAGCACTGCCAGTAATGAAGATTTGACAATAATATTTTGTCAATTTGTTTGATAGAACATAGGCAGAATAGGATCTGGTTTAGCCGTTCCATTTTAGTATTGACTTTAAGATCGACTTTGAAAAGAGTCTATGTTTCAAAAGTCCATCAGTAGTAGAAATATGCACCATTTCATTTTATAGCTTCGTACGCCACATCTTTGAGAGTACAATTTGAAAGACAAAAATGTAAATGACCTTCTGAAATGCAGAGTAAGATTTTTATCTAACTTAAAATCAACATTGGTTTTAAATATTGGTAAAAAATAATCCAAACAAAAATTTCAAGATGAATATTACATGTAACTTACTCTAAATAGTAAGGACATTTAAAATGCTGTAATAATTGTACTATAATTTTATGCGTCACAACTGTAGAAACTAGTTTGAACATTTGAGATTTATGTAAAAGGTGAGGGAAGTCTTAAAGGAGAGGAAGACTCAAAAGTTTAAGAATTATCCAGACAAAACCATGGTAAAAAAGACAAAAAATGGAAGGACTGTCTCTTAGTGTATCCTGCAACAGTGTTGTAAGGCATTGGATATATGCTTAGTTAATATATCCAGGTACCTATGCTTCTCCCAATCAGATGTCTTTGAATGTCACAAGTGCTATCTGTTTTCAAATGGAAGCACAAGCAAACCTAGGTGTTATAATACCTAACAATTTAGAAAAAGGGGCTCTTTTCAAAAGGAAAATCGCATCGTTATAAAGTCAAAGTCATAGAATAGATATTTACTTGGAAAAAGAAATTCATAACAATCATAACATATAAGGAAAAAATCCCTTATATCTCACAAAACTTGAAACCTATTTTATTAAACAGATGCTTGATACGTCTCTCTAAGGCTTTTACTTATTTTTGTGACTGAACACTGTGGTTGGCATTCTATAGACAAATGACTTGGTCTTATTTTGTATAGACAGGAGATAAAGCTAACTCAGTCATTTCTCTGACACAGTTGATCAAATTTTGGTTTTATTGTAGATAATTAGGGTGCATAAAACATGTGACTTCACACACAGATGTCTTCCCATTTGTGGTACAGTTACAGACTTGTGCCTTGGAAACAAAGGGATTCTGCTAAATTCCATTGTGCTTAAAGCCTGTCAAAAAGAAGAAGCAATTGAATGGTAAATTTAGACTTGTGTACACTACATTAACAGACATACTCTTGCAGAGAAGGCGTTTCCATTTTGTCTAAGAATTGAGATAAACCAAAGTAACCCATAAAACGTTGGCAAGAATTTTCCAGAGACTGACGTTTGTTTTTGCTTATTTCATGGCTTAGTTCTCCCTTGTCAGCATAATCTGGTGGGAGATGTTTGTAAAAACATATTCTCCTGCTGATTCACCCGCTGATCTTGCAGCTTCGTAGTTTGGTGCATAGTAGTAATTCCGTGGAGTTCATTCCTATACTAGAACTTTTCATGGGTGTTACCACAAATCACTCCATTCCATTAAACCTAAATTAGTATTTATCTAACACTTTCTCATACCTGAATCCATAGAACCTGTAAGGCCATGCATTGAAGGGAAGAATGAACAAGTTAAGAGTTGATCTTAGTCAATATAGTATGACTATTTTATCTTTCCATATCTTACAAAGCCATATGAGCATTTTCCACAATACCACATTTGTCCCCCCTATGGGACCCAGGGGGATCACCTAGGAATATTAATCAGTGTTACTTTTCTGTAAAGTCCTCCAATGGCTGCACACAGCTGGTAGGATGAAATGCACTCTCTCTACTCTGCTCTACAAGGACCTATGAAATTCGATTCCTGTCTACGTTTTTCTCTTGTATCATTCAGTTTCCACATCTCTCTGTCTGATGTATCTATACCATTCTGTTTGCTCCTTTAAATTGTCAAGTTCATTCTTGCCTGAGAGCCTTTGCTGGTCCCATTGTCTACATTTTAGACATTCTAGCTCCTGACATTTCTTTGACTTTTTCCTCATCAGCCAAAAAATAGCAGATCTTCTAAAAATCATTCTGTAAAAATATTCTCCTGCTAATAATTGGGCATAAAATTTCCCTGATTAGTTTTTTTAAATGTATTGTTCTATAAAGCTATCCATTTGTTTGTCTAACTCTTCATAGAGAATATTTAGCCCACAAGGACAGGAAATTTGTAAGTCTTAATTTGTATAACAGTGTGAACTAAGTCAATGACTAGAATAGTTCTTTGGAAATGCTAGGAACTTAGATCTATTCGGTGACTGTTTTAGAAAAAAAGGAGAAGGCAAAAGATGGATCAGATGCCTAGAGATGATGAGCACTAAAAGTACAGGACAGTGATGACAAAGGCCAGGTACGGAATCACGGCATTTCTAAAACAAAAATTATGAACACTTGATCAGCATTGAAGTGTTCTTTCTAGGTCTTGAGTTAGTCTCTTTCAAGACTTGAAAAATTTTAAGTGCCAAAAAGACTAGGTAGAATGCAAACTGAGAAGTGTTTGCTTCGTAAGGGACACTAGAGAGGAAAATATCTGGTATCTCCTGGGTCAAGAGGGTGGGTAGCCTTGTAATTGCTGGACATAAGACCAGCAGCTTTTTGTTTCGTGGTACAGGTTATTAGGTAGTGCTTGTTTATTGCTTCCAGTCTGGAGAAAGAGGCCTCTGTTTTGAAGTTGGCTTGATATCTAACTTGAAAATTTGATAAAGCAAATGCTAGTTATCATGCAGTTGTGTGGCTTATCATCGATGCTATTTTCCTAGACTCTGTAGTCAAAATATTTCTACTGCAATGTTTGATTTGGCTTCAGTGATAATGAATTTTCTAACAGATGTCATAGAATGTTAGGTCATTTGTTAATTGTGAAGTATCTGAAGTATGCTGTTGATTAATTAACTTTTATTCAGATATTCTGACAAGCCAAGAGTTTATCTCTGACTCTCATCTCCGCTGTTCTGCTGTGCCATTTGTAACGAGTAATTCTTATCTACTAAAACCAGATAATATTTCTGATTTCCCCCATCATTTCTCAGAACCCACCAAGCAATTGCCTTAGGAATGCAGAAGAAGCTTTTCCTAAATGTGTGAGACTGAATTTTTAAAGCCATGCATTGATTATTTCTATTTTTTCAACACTGGTGGATTTTATTATAACAAGAGGATCACATAAGTATTTTCAGCTCATCTAAGTAATGTCTGAATTTCATCTTTTCTCCACAGTAACACTTTGAGTTGTATGGCAGTCATATTAAAATATTGATAGCGCCATCTTTTGATAGCAGTTGTTGCACACAAAAAGAAATGCAACAATCACTGATGCTCCTCGTCACTTTGACTTTTGGAAGCCTTTTAAACATGACAATCTGTGGCTCTCTCAAACGGAGACTACCATTTCCCCCGTCATCCCAGCTCTTGCATTTTGTTGTTGTTTTTAGATGAGACCAGCTGCCTTGTGATCGCTGAAATGTCAGGCAAAAATCATTCGACACGAGAGAGAAAAACTTAAATATTCTTAGAGACAAGACTCCTACAGAAATCTTTTTTAAAAATCTAAAGAAGCGATTCTCTGTTGCATGCGCACGGGTGACGGCTGTTAGTGTCTGACAGGCAAGTCTGCCCAGAAAATTCCTCCCTATATTCTCTCTATTTTGAGTTTATGAAACAAAGATAGACAATGGCTGTTAAAAGGAAGCACAAAAGATGCAAATAATTACCACAGAAATTCACACTCCATCTCCACATGACTATCTGGGAGAGAAAGAATGTCTCTGGCCCTCAGCTGCCTTGATTCCTAAGGTGAAAATAGAACTGGATGATTTTTTAAGAGCCCCTTTCAGCTAGAAAGTTTTGTGTTTTGGTCTGTTGTTACTAAGTTGTAGTAATGGTTAGTGTCTTGTGTTGAATACAAAAAGTGAAAAATTAAATGTCAAGCTTTCATCCTAGCATAGTTGGATAAAAATTTCCCCTCTCTTGAGAAAGAGCCAGAGAAACATGGAAGGAAAAATTATTTTGCTTCAGTAAGTCAAGAGAGCCAACACTTTCTCTATAGAAACCTGCAGGAAATACTAGAGATGACAAAGGGAAGGGATAATTTAGTTCTCACCGTGAGTTAATTTTTAAGACAACTTAAAATAGCTCTTTTTAGATGTTTAAAATGCTGTGTTTATATTTGCCTATGTGTTTATGTTGTCTATGTCATTATGCATTTATTAATAAGGGCTTATAGTGGGCTTAATGTTTATTAAAATGCACATAAGAACATATTCATAATCTAATACTATCAAGGGGAGTAACAAGTGACTTTAAATATAAACCTCTATCTGAAATGTGTTATGCAATTAGCAGTACAGGAGGTTTTGCTATGTATGCACACCTATACACATATTCGCTTCTCACTAATCTTTCATGTGAGAAATTACTCCATCACTGACAAAAATCAGGGAAGAAATATGGCTTTTAAAAGATGAGGAAATATTGATTCTTCAGAAGAAAGAGGAAAAATGTTCCTAAGAGGAAAAGAATAATCACTCATGGCTGAGTTGTTCTATTGAGCAGTAGTACTACAAAGACATAAATGTTCAATAACTATTATTTATTCAACAGAAATATTTATTAAGTACCATATTTTATGTTATATGTGGGTATGAGGTCAGGAAAAATTCTAGCATCATTTATTTTAGTAACACAACAAAGTAGTTATTACATAAGGGGACAGTATTTTCATAGTGTTGGTGATGAACACATTGGAATTACTTTATCCAAATAAACACTGTCTTCAAAGAGCTCTTTTAGAAACCAGCAAGTCTTCCAAAGATGCTCTTCTTTTTCCAAGCATTCCCGGAATTCTTTTCAATTTCTTTCCCTGTGGTTTATAAACCATACCTTTCTAGGGTGGGTCAGATTCTTAGCACACTTTTTAACCACCAAATTCAATTCCCATATTTTTGCTGAAAGACTATACTTTAGTACAAACATCAAACACAAAGGAAGGCTTTTGCCAGGAGTAAGAATATCCAGAAATTATTTGCTAAGCTATGAAGACAATGTCCTACCTAGCTCCCAAGTATTTTATCAGCAAAGAAACCTACCTACATGAAGTTCTGTGCACCCTAGAACTCTTGTATTAGTTACAACACTTTGCAGTCATGTTGCGAACAGTTTCCCTAGAAACACTTGAAAGTGGACAGGATAGTGCTTCAAGAAAGCAGCTATTTCACAACCAACATCTGAGAAACAAGGTAACTCACTTGCCCCAAGTGATACTGATTTTCATCATTCCAAAGTATCAGTCATGATCTTCACAAAGATCAGTGACCCACCCCACTAGGAAATCTGCAGTCAAACCTGAGTTTGATCCTGTACCAAAAAGAAAGAAAAAAGAAATCCAATTCATTCCTGCACATTCCTTTTTTTTCAGAATATTACCATGATTCCCTAATGTTGTTTTATTATTATTATTATTATTATTATTATTATTATTATTATTATTTTTGAGCCTGGGTCTCACTTTGAAGTTCAGGCAGTCCCTGAGCTCACTATGTAACCCAGGCAAGCCTCAAACTCAGCAATTCTCTTGCCTCTGCCTCCCAAGTTCTTGGATTACAGGACCCTAGTGTTGTTTCTATGCGTAACTGAAGCACCACTATTTTCCCCTTGTGACTTCTTCTAGATACTGGAAACAGTTCTATCTAGACACACAACAGTTCCTTCAAAGGCCAGAGATTTAGCTCAGTGGTTCTGCCACCTGCCTAGCATGTACAAAATCCTGAGTTTGTCTGGTAAACACATACAACAATACTGGGCATGGTGACTCACACCCACCAGCAATCGGAACCACATACAACAATAGCAGGCATGGTGACACCTATAATCTCAGCACTGGGGAGGCGGAGACAGGAGGATTGCTGAGTTTGTGGCTTGCCTGGGCTACATAGTGAGCTCAGGGCCAGACTGAACTACAAGGTCAGATGCTGTCTCAAAGTCTCAAAAAAAAAAAAAGTTCCTTCAAAGTGCTACTTGTAACAGGTTAACAGGTGTTTTCTGGGCCTGTTATTTCTCTCCACACAAGAAAAAGAATATTTCCTTCCTTCAGCAGCTGTAACTGAGTCAGTTCCCTTGGTGCCTATGTTGGGCTCCTGTTTGCAATGTTTCATCCTCTATATTCTTCAGGTATTCTTGTTAATACAAGTCCTAAAAAAATTTCCTCAAGCAAAGGCAATTTCTGCAAATATTTTAAGTGATATCTAAGTCTTTTTGTTTCATAAATTTAGAAACTTACAAAGAATGTTGTTCTTCATGTTTGCAAATATTTTTCATGATGGAGTTATTTTTGGTGGGATAAAAACATGAAAAATATGGACTCACCTTGTCTTCCATTCCATTGACATATTCTGTTACAAATGCTAGCATTAAAGGCCAAGATGCAAGCAAGGAGCAGAAGTCACTCTGAGGAGGAAAAAAAGGTATTTCCGAATTAGCAAAGAAGTGAGAAAATAATGGAAAGTAAACAATATCTGATTGGAAACACTGGCTATGTAGAACAACTTATGAGAACTAAACAACAGCATTTAACTGCAGCTTCAAGAACCACTATTAAAACTACTAAATCCAAATAAAACAAAACAAGTATGTCTTAGCCAAACTATTGCATAACAGGCCTTAGGGAAAAAAGGGAAAAAAATCACTTAATACCTTAGAGAAGAAGGAATAAAACTGAACACTAATGTTTTGGGTTGGTCCCTCCTCCGTCACTGGAATAAAGTACTTGACAACCACAAATTAAATTAAGCCACTGGGGTGTGAGTCCATGGTGCACTGGCTCAAAGGCAGAAAAGGCCCCCAGTGAAAGAGCACAGCAGGAGAGAAACGTCTACCTCAGGGCAGCAGGAAACAGAGGAGGGAACAATGGGAAAAACACACCCTGCTAAGGTCATGGCCCCCGTGCCCTTCTCCTTCTGATAATATTGTCTCTGAACACATGAGCTTAGGGGGTGCATTTTAAATCCGAACCATAATACTTTCCAACAAAGATGAGTGAAGACACAACACAATGAAATAATATCTTTCAAATGCTAAAGAAAATAACCTAATTATCCATAGACCAAAAAGTGAAGGCAAGAGATATTATATTCACAGAGACTTTGGCATGCCTGTGCTGTAAAAAACATTAAATAAAGAAATATTGAAGAGTCCTTTATGAAGAGTAAATATTTCTTCAAACCCATGTATGGAACTATGCAAAGGAATGTATGGTACCAAAATGTAAAAGTGTGGTGGGAAATAAAAACATCAATAATAAGAAAAGGACGTTGATTTTAAAATGTAAGTAAATTCAAACCATATAAAACAGTAACAGTTCAAGTAGCAAAAGAAGATAATGGAACTGAATTATGATTTAAGAAATAGTAAATGTACTAATAGAAAGCAAATTCTAATATGTGGAGGTTGAATATTTTACTCAGAGGAATTTCTAAGAAACTAAGCTATAAATAAGTTGCTACCAAAGAATAAAAAGCTGGAATAATAAATTCCATTTATTCATAAAGCAAGAAATAATTAATTAAAGGAGATATTAGGAAAACCTGAACATAATAGTAATTACATTAAATGCAATAGAATAAAATGTAATTAGCAAACAAACTTGTCAACAAGATAAAAACAACCCAACTATGTGCTATTATAGGAGACATATTTAAAATACAACACAGAAATGTTGGAACTACAATATAATAGAAAACACACTCATGGCAAATATAAACTAACAGTAGTGTGGCTAGCTTACTAGTAACCAAATACGTTTAAGTGTTATAATAGACAAGGAAAAATATTTTATAAATAAATTGAAATAGGAAGATATAATACTCTAGTATTCTATGAAAATAATGTATAGAACTAACAGAAGAAATACACATCTCCACATACTGTTAGGTTATTTGAACAAATTCTTTTCTATAACTAATCCCATTCACAGGCAATACTAACCAAAAGAATATGGGATAGATGATCAAACCTATTAACAAACCCAACCTAAATATATATCACTGCATCCAACAAGTGCAGAATAAAATTTCTGCTCAAGCACAAGTTAAGTGTTTATCAAAACTGATCATCTGCTATGTCATAAAGGCAATCTCAACTAATACAAAGTGTTGAGATCATACATATTACAGTACATTCTGTGACCACAATAGAAATTAAAAATGAGAATCAACAACTGAGAAAGAGTGAAGGTATCCATCCATGGAGGAATAGATAAAGAAAATGTGGTACACACACAGTGGAATACTGCTCAGCTTTAAATTAATGATTCTTATTTAAGAATAAAATAATGGCTATAGCTCCAGCACTAGAGAGGCTGAGGCAGGAGGAATATCACATATTCAGGGCAAACCTGGACTTACACAATTATTTCAAGGCCAGCCTGAACTACATAGAGAGACTTTGTTTCAAAAAAATAAACAAACAAACAAAAAAACGAAAGCAAAACCAAAACCCAAAACACAAACAAAACAAAACAAAAATCCCAAATGAAAAACAAAAGAAAGGAATCATGTCATTTCTAAAAAAATGAGTAGAACTAGAAATCCTAAAGTTAAGTGAAATAAACTAGACTTAGAAAGGCAAGTGCTACATGTCTCATCTCATATGCTGACTCTAGATTTGTAAGGAAGAAAGAAGGGAAGGAAGGAAGAATGGAAAGGAGGAAGGAAAGAAGGTGGTAACAGGGAGGAAGAAAAGAAGGAAGGTGGGATGGACGGAGGGAGGTAAGAGGAAAAGAAAGATGAATGACATGGAAACAGAAAGAGAGCCATTAAAAAGAGAAAGTAGAAGTAGGCCAAGGGCAAGGAGCACCAGAGAAGGTGGTAGGGAGGTACGTTGTGTGTATGTATGAAGAGGTTACAATATAACCCATTACTTTGTTCAATTTTGTGAGCTAGTTGTACAGTTTTCAATATGCCCTCTTATTTGTTGGCAGCAGGAGAGAGAAAGTAGTCATTTGAAATAAACCTGTTGTATCCTTTATAACAAAGGCAGTTTCTCCAGTGGAAATTGCCAGGACATTATCTATCCTGGAAAAAAAAGCAATTATTTAACCCTGGCTCCCAAGACACTTCCTGTCTAACATACAAAGAAGAAAAGTAAAATGCTAAGAAATGTTCACTAAGATCATAGCCCATGATTCTTGCCCTCTGAAAAACAAATTTCATAGTGAGATTGAACATAGAATGTTTTCCTCCCTTTTATGGATGATGTCTAGATGTCCCGCCAAAGCCTCATGCGGTCTTCTTCGAAGATAGCTAAATCTGGAATGTATGGTGCTAAGATTAAGGGTTTGTGATTACTAAACAGCTAGACATGAGAGATTGGTTTGGAACCGTTCTCATTCCAGTAGTTTGAATAAGATACAAGGATTAGAAAGACTGTGCTACCTGGTGTGCGCCATGATGTTTCTCCTGTTCACCATCCTTGCTTTGGAGCCAGCCAGTCACAGACTGAAACCTTTACGAATGGTGTGCTAGATGAAATCCTGTCCCCTCTACCTTTGCATGGTGGGTCTTTTGTGTAGCACAAAGAGAAAAAGTAAGTGACACATCCCCTAAACTGTACTGACATATTAATAAAATTATACTTTAACAACAATATGCTTCACCAGAGAATTACAAGACACAGACCACTTAAGGAGTTCTTTGAGAAATCCAAGAACAGCAAAGAAAAAATTAACTGCAAGAACATCTGAAGAAACTGAAGCCTCTAGCACTTATGTTAAACACAGCCCAATTTATAACCAGATTAGCATAAATTTCACACCTGACCTAATTATCTTAATCCTGTTTCCCATTATATTATGTTCACATATTAATAAAAACTTAAAAGACAAGTGAAAGGAAAGAAAAATATATAATCTGAAGGGATAAATTAAGCTAGTGAATAAGATTCAAAAATTACACAGATTTTGGCATTATTAGATAGGGAATTTAAAATAACTGTAATTAATATGGCAAGTACCTTAATAGAAAAGAAAATGACTTTCAGAAATAGATGATTAATGCAAGCAGAGCGACAGATCTAGGAAAGAATTTAAAAGAAACAATGCCCTGAACAGCACTGTAACAAATGCAACATGTGCTTGATAACTTACAAAGTCAAAGGAGGGCAGCAGTGTGCTTGAAAATATGGAAGCATAAATCCTTCCACTGTAGTGCAAAGAGATATAAAAGAAAGGGGGGGGACAGACTTGACCCTGTTATTCCCCTGCTAGAATATACCAAAAGGAATTAAAAGATTCATATTGTAAAGACATATGTACAGCCATGTTCATAGCAGCTCAGTTTGTGCTAGCCCAAACTTGGAAACAACCCAGATGTCCATCAACTGGAGACTGAACAAAGATGTGTTTTTGTTTTCCAATAAAATGGAGTATTACTCTGCCCTAAAGAATGACAAGTTTCATTCATTATGGGCAAATGGATATACCTTAAGGACACACTAATAAGTGAAATAAATAGATCACAGATATGCAAATACCATATCTTTTCTCTGGTATAAGAACCTGTAATGTAAATGAGTTCTAGAATGTATGATAGAATTTGTGAAATAGGAAATATTCAAAGGGAATGTGGTGGGGGGATATAATGAAGGGAAAGAATAAATATGATTTGGAAAGAAAAAGAAATAACATGTCTATAAGGGGTGGGGGTTGTGGAGGGGTAGGGATATGGGTAAAAATGAGAATTAAATTGTTTCATATATTGGTACAAATTCCCCAATGTTGAGTGTGATTGTGTGCTGTCTATAAAATGTACCAACAAATAAATCAATAAAAAAGAACTATGAACTAAAAGCTGAAAGATATGCATAGAAGGAACCCTGGATGAAGAAAATAAAGACTACTTAAATTCTTGTTGACTAGAATTTTCCAATATTAACAACAGATGCCAAACTGCAGCACCATGAATCTCAGATAACACAAAGCAGGGTAAATACGAAATTTCCACAAGAGATGTATTACATTTAAACTGCAGACAATGAAGGAGAAGGAGAAAATCTTGAAAAATTTCCCAGGAAGCAAATTCCTTGTCCATAAAAACGGAAGGAGAGGAATAACATCAGACTTCTCTCATCAGAAGCCAAGAAAACAGGAAGAGAATGGAGTGAAATAGTTAGCGGCGGTAGTGAGGATTCTGTCTTGCAATATTAGCCTTTAAATGTGATCATGAAATAAGTATTTTCTGAAACAGAAGTTAAGGGCATGGTTGGAGGTAGACCTGCTTTGCAAGAAATGTGGACGAGTGATAGCACTTCAAAGACAAGGAAATGGGAAAATTTACTCAATCTTTAAAAAAAGTCTTCAGGCATATTATATTTAATAATTAGAAAACAGATGCCTTCCTTCTGGGATTGGACACAAAACAAGGGTAACTTTGCTGACTAGTTTTGTCCCACATTTCAGTGCAGTACTAGCTAATAAAGTAAGACCAAATTTTTCTTAAAAAGAGTAGAAGTATTGGGAAAGGATCTATAAACTGTTTCCAGATGTCATGATTTTATTTTATTTATTTTTTTAATTTTTATTGGTACCAGGGATTGAACTTCTGACCTTGTGCATGTGAAGCAGGCACTGGGACCACCGAGCCCTTGGATGTCATAATTTTAAAAAGTAATAAAAAACAAAACTTTGTGATGATATCGTGGTTTCTGGGTATAAAGGAAACATACAAAAATCAGTTGTCTATATTATCATAACCATTAAAATACTAAAAACACAATACTATTAAATTTGCACCACAAAGTATATTCTTAGTAAAAATTAAATATACATAAAAGCATTTATATAATGTATATGAAGATGTTTTTTTTTTCCATAACCAGGGATCAAACTCAGCATCTTACAATTACCAGGCAGGCAGTGATACCACTGAGCTACATCCCTGGGCTCATGAGGACAATTTTAAAACATTGATTAAAGAAATAAAAAGGGATCTAAATGAATAAGGATACCTATGTTAATGGATTTAATACGAAGTGTCTAATATGTCTATCTTATATATTAAGATATTCATTCTTAACCACTTTATCTATAGGTTTGGCATTATCTCAATAAAAAAATCAAGTAAGTTATTTTGTAGATATTCACGACATTGTCCTAAACTTCATGTAATAGAGCAAAGGGCGTGGAACATATGACAAAATCCTGGGAAAGAATGCACAGGAAGACTGACACAATCTCATTTCAAGACTGACTGTAATGCTATAGTAATCAAACAGTTTCATAGTAGAAAACAGTCAAATGGATCAAGGAAACCTTAAAATAAGATCACTTAAGTATAGTCAAGAAGCAAACTAATCTAATGGATATCTCTTTCAAACAATTGAACATTTATATAAAAAATTTTTTAAAGTTTTTATAGATACATGAATCTTGCTACAGAACTGTTCATATTATGTGTGCATGGATCATAGACAAAAATCTAAAATGAAAAGTCATAAACTTTCAGAAGAAAATATGGATGAAATGTCCCAGACTTTGGGTTTGATGACAAGTTCTAGATGCAACATCAAAGGCATGCTCCATGAAGAAAATAATAATATAGACTTAGAAAATAATAGTAAATGTAGAAAACATAGAAAATAATAGGACTTATTAAAAGTAGCACCTCTTTCTATGAAAAGATTTGTAATACATACATTGAGTAATGACGTGTGTGTAAAATATGCAAAGAAGTCTAAAAACCCAACGAAAAGAAAATGAACAAATGATCAAGAGGGGAAAGCATATCAAATAGACACTTCATCAAGAAGAAACACAGATGCCAAACAAGTATATAAAGCGAGGATACAAATCCTGTCACTCAGAAATTGTAAATAATGCCACAGTGAGATACTGCTACTTACCTATTACAACAACTATGATCCAAGACACTGAACACACCAAATGCTGGTAAGGATATGGAGCAAAATTAACTTTCATTCATTGCTAGTGAGCTTGCAAAATGATAAGTCTACTTTGACAGATACACATTTTCTTAGGAAGCTAAATATAGAATTATGTATGAACCATGAATTGTACAATATGATATTACACAAATGGGTTGAAAACTTATGTACAAATAAAATTTGCATGAAAATATTTATAGAAGTTTTATCCATTATTTCCCAAACTAAGCAACCAGAAAGCTACTCAGTAGGTGACTGGATAAAAAGCTTTTATACAGTATTTATTATTTAATAATATAGTATAATCTATGAAGCCACAAAAAACTACTGTGAAATGTTACATATGGTACTTATGAATAAAGCCAAATACTGTATGATTATAAAGGATATAATGTTCTGGAATATGCAACATGAAAAAGACCAAACATTAGTGATTTCCAGGAACTTAGAGAGGAAGACATGGAATAAATCACATAACAAAGCACAGAGTAATTTTGTTGGGGGAGCATAAAACTGTGTAACAATTACAATTTTAAACAGAATAGAGTAGGCATTATTCTAAAGTTGTAGAACTTTACAAGACAAAGAGTAAGCTTGTGTATAAAAATATAAATTTTAATCTACAACAACATTCCCATGTTGGCTCACTGATGGCAAGACATGCATCATATTCATGCAAACAGGTAATAACAGGGGACAGGGGTATTGGGACTAATATATGGAAAGTATTTGTAAGTTTTCTGTATTATCTTCTCAATTCTTATTGAATGTAAAGCTCTTTATAAAGGATATTATAATTATAATTGGAAAGGATTGTACCAGAATAAGATTAAAAAT
Source organism: Thryonomys swinderianus (assembly GCA_004025085.1). Taxonomy (NCBI): domain Eukaryota; kingdom Metazoa; phylum Chordata; class Mammalia; order Rodentia; family Thryonomyidae; genus Thryonomys; species Thryonomys swinderianus. The sequence continues at coordinate 51,665 of PVIC010001227.1, forward strand.
TAAGATTTTGATGTGTGACAAGTGAAAGTAACCTCTGAAAAAATGCTATACCTCTTTCAACATGGAGGGAGGAACATAATATTCATTATTAAATACTAATAAGTGTTATGTAACCATACAATTTAAATTAAACATGCTGCATATTTACTTTAGAGAATGGTTTGCTTGCATATCCTATTTTACACAAAGAGATGATAGTTGCTATGTTACCACACATTGTTTAATTTCACCACTGAGCTGAAACACCAGTTCAGTGAGAACAAATATCAATCCATATAAAAGATATCTTCTCTCAAAATAAATAGCATTTGCATTTACTTCACATTAGCTAGTGGTCCAATTCAACCTGGCTACCAAAGAGCTTAATGTGTTTAGAAAATTCTTCTACCTACTCCAAAAGACAGACCAAAGCTCCTCCACAAAATTGGATTTAGGTACGAGGCAACAGGAAATGTGGCTGCTGATGACTGGGTTACTTGAAACCCTGAAGCAGTCACTGGTACGTTTTGTCCATTAAGTGTACAGATGGCACAGTAGATATGCCATTCATATGAGGCTGCGTGCACGAGGCTGTGACATCTTTGTCTATATTAATATCAGGGATCACTTGACATGACTCATTCAACCTCTCTATTACATGAAAAGGAAGCTAACTAACAAGATGTCTGGTTGTTTTAAAATAGATCCACACACTTGGTCTACTCATAAAAATTTTGGAAGAAAGTAAAAGCACTTCTTTTCACTTTCCCAAGTAAATGGGCCAAAAAAGGATACATTATGCAAATTAATTTCCCTTCATAAACACAGTAAGGCAGTGAAATTAAATCTAAGAGATTAGTAATAAACCCCAAACAGGATACTAAATGCATAGATTTCTGACAAAAGTATTTTATCTTTAGTAAAGTATCATTACAAACAAGATAATTAAGCTTATTATGGAAATGGAATTGAGGATTTCAGAAAATGCATTAGCTAGAATTAATCAGAATTACAAGAAAAATACTTTATAAGAGTTTAACCATTTAGTTTGCTTGAATAATACTGTCATTAGCTGACAATAATAAAAGAATATGTTCAGCCATCTGTGTCTTATTTACTAAATTTCAAATGTCACAAAGCTATGTACTGCGATGAAGATCAAAGGTGAATAGGACAAGGTAGGATGAGGAAATATGAGCAGCCGTGCAGTGACAGCAGCCAAGAGAAAAGACCTCTAGATAAAATTAATAAGATGATTAGCACTGGATAAAAGTACAAAGAGATGATGCATTAATAGACGGTATATTATTATAAAATGCACTAAGTACACAACTAACTCCTTAAAGGGGGAAACATTTTCATATTAAAGAGATCTTAATCTGCTTTAATACAAAATTTGAAAAATTCCTTCCAGCTTAAAAATTGAGAATGTCTTCTAAAGTTTGAAAGGACGTGGTTAAAAATAGCTCATCCTAAATTGCGGGTAGACTTAAACTGAAAGAACAAGTTGTACTGCCTTGTGCCATGTGTAAGGTCACCTTGTTGCCTATGCAGATTAGGCTTCAGTGTACAGATGTTTAAGCTTTGGGAGAAATCACCTGATCCCTGAAAATATTTCTATATGATGAGCAATTCAGTATGATCCTTCAAGCTTTGTCTTTAAAAAAAAATCCATTTCTCTACTTCTGGGGTCTATTGCTACAGATTCAAATAGCAGAAATTCTGTGTTGATTTTCATCTTCAAAATTTGACATATTAGAGGAGTAAACTATTGCAATATTTAAATTATAAATAAAGAGAGCTCACACTGTCATGTGCAGAGGGGAATAAGTCTGAACTAACACGGGGGTTGTAAATGGCAAATGTGTCTGCAATGGGTAGATCACTGAGAAAGAAAGAAAAATATGCCATTGAGAATGCCTGGCAGTGGAAGCAGTGGCATTATTTAAAGCATTCTGCTGTGCAAAAGGCAAGTACTGGTTAGATTCCTGAAATATAAGAACTAAAAAGAGCACCAGTCATTCTTAGTCTTTGCAAGAATAATAACCCTAAGAGTGAGTTTCCAAAAATGTGTCTGTTATGGGCACACTTAGATTTCTCCTCAAAACCTCATGCGTTATAGGTGGCACTTTTTCAGAGGCGTCTGGATCTAGAGTGGGTGAGGATAGAATTGCTTTGTGGCACAGTGCAAGGTGTAAGTGCCCTAGGGTTAAGGGTGTGTGTGCTGCCCGACCTAAGGGGTCTAGTTGAGCTGAAGGAGGAGAGAAAATCACTGCTGAGGTCCCTTATGGCTTTTTCTGTCTTTTGTGTGCCAACAAGTGTTCTCTGCGATGTCCCTCTGCAATGTGCCACCCTACCCTGGAGCCCGCTGACTGAGAACTGAAACCTTTATTGACTGTCAGTTAAACCTTTCCCTCTTAACTTTGAATGTCTGGTATTTTGTCTAAGCAATGAGAGAAAAGGAACTGAGACAGCGTCTCCTCCAAAGAACACCAGGCCCCTTGGAATTCAGACCCTTAATCTGTTTCCATGAACTGGATATGGAGCCTCAAGCCACAGCTGTTTCAGCTGACGCCTTATAGATCAGCTCTGAGCTGCAGTTCAGGTGTTCCATGACCAATTTGCTATTTTAGTTTTTCAACAATACATAAATACAACAGTGACTTTGTGGGTTGTGATGATCATCATCTTTTTAATATTCAACTGAGAAAAGTCATCATGATAATAAACTATAGTCATCAATTTCTGAAACAGTTTTAGTTAGAACCATGACAACTGTGATATTTGGACCATTTCAGTGATGTTTGTACATGAGGGGCTCATCCCACAGCTTCCCTTCATCGTGCTGTGTAACAGTCACAATAGCATTAAGAAAAATATGTGAACATTTTTATTTTATAGGTGGAAAAGCCGAGGCAAGCAAAATTAATAATTTTTATTCCCTAGCTAGTAAAGAATTAATACATATCTTATTCATTATAAGTTAATATGAGTATTAGATACATTTTGGTTCATAAACGTACGAATATGCCATTTTGTTACAACGCTCAGTAAAACGTACCATGCTGTAAGTTCACACATTTTATGATAGCTACAGAGCTCCTCTGCCCAGGGAACTCAAGGATCACAGTTTGAGACCCAGCACCTAATCTAACCCCATTGTATTTTAGAAACAAAGTGCATAGAATTTACATGAAGTTTCTAAATTCGCATTCTTAGCAACTCAGTCAGAACTAATACCTGTGCTAGCAATTTCCAATTCAGTTCTTTATATTAATCTACTCTCATTACCTGCTGATAGGATGTTTGATTCATTGTCTTTCTATCACAAGTATACTACTATGAGATTAATTTCTGTGTAGGTCAAAATTTTTAAACTAGACTTTGATTGTAATTGTACAGTGTTTAGAAACTTGTATTTGTTCTATCGTGAATTACTTTGGTTTTTTTGTCTTGTTATCCCAGTTATTGTGTAAGTTTAAAACAAATAGATTTTCATCTTTTAAAAAATCAGGTTAAAATTCAGGGCTTCCTGGCTCATGCCTGTCATCCCAGCACTTGGGAGGCAGAGGCAGGAGGATCACTGAGTTCAAGGCTTGCCTGGGCTACATAGTGAGCTCAAGGCCAGCCTGAACTACAAAGCCAGACCCTGTCTCAAAAAAAAAAAAAATCAGGTTAGCCTCATTATTGCAATCAACTATTACAAAGCAGTTTTACTGCCCTGGGCAAAGCAAACAAATAAATATGTGTGAACTCTCCCTGACTTGATGTTTCATTTCCTCAGTACTGCCTACTGTGTTTTGCCACATCATCTTTGCTCTGTCTGCCTATGGGATTTATCAGTAATCAAGTAAACAGACTCTTCTCCAATCCCTCTTCACTTTCACCTTTTCTATTTGCAAGGATGACCAAGGCAAATATCTTCCCAAAGTTTGTTTCTGATACACAATACCACTAAACATCCTGTAATCATTTGAGTGGAAAGCTTTTCAGGAGTTCATCTTAGGTGAACTGAATATGCTCATTTTTCCTTGAGAATGGACGGAGGAGTTCTAAAGAAGTCATAAAACTGTGAAAGCAATTTCAAGGGTCCGTCCTGATTGCTCCCACTGTGAAAGAGAGAGAAACATCAGGGTTTCGAAAACATTCATATACTCAAGGAGATATCAGTGACTATTTATTGAGCATTCCTGCAGAAAACATCCTGTAAAGAAAACTCTGCAGTGGTTCAATGAGTTCTTCACGTAGTGCTCAACATAAAGTGTCCTTATTCATGCTAGATGTAAGTTACCCAGCAGTAAATCTAAGCGCACCGAAAAGGAATTTATAGGAGAACTGTCCTATAAATTTATTGTTAGCATTAGAGGCAATGGTTCTGATGATCACGAATTTGTAGGTCTAGACAGGAGCCCTGGAAATGTACATAACCCTACTCATTTTATCCACAAGTGAATAGAAATCCAGACATGGAGAAAGTCACTTCCATGACTTTTAATGATCAGCAGAGTCAAATTTAAGCTCCAGACTTTTTACCCCAGCTCTGGGCTTTCTGTTTTCTGTGTGCTACAGCAGAATAAGAGGTGGGAACAATTATTTACAGGAAAAAAATCAAAACAAAGAAATACAGTTCTTAAATATGTGGAGTTATACCAGGGACTTAAAAATGGAAAGAAAGTTTTAATTTAGACAATCCTCTAATTAATAGGTTGTAATGTTAGAAACCACGTGTTCTAAGCAGCTCACTCTGTCTTTGGTAAGTGACAGTGCTCTCAAGGAGCTCAGGGCTCGATGGTTTTGCTAATGAATTCTGCAAGAACTTTAAGGAAAACCCAACACCAGTATTCCTCAAATTCTTTAGTAAAACTGAAAGGGAAGGAGTACTGTCAAACACAATTCCTGAAAGTTAACATAACCTTCATTCCAAAACCAGACTAAATAAGAAAGCTAATAAGCACCAAAAAAAACCATGTGATCCACTAAACAGACACAAAGAAGACTTTGACAACATCCAACATTCATTCCTGATAATACAACAAAAAAAAAACCTTGAAGAAAATAGGTATAGAGGAACTTTATCTCAATCTAAAAAATGCCATTCATGGTGAATCTACTGCTAAACATCCTATTAGAGTCAGAAAATTGAAATATTTCCTTATAATATTGGAAACGACAAAGTTACCCACTTCCACCATTCCTGCCCAATATATACTCAAATCTTTACCCAGAGCAATTGAGCAAGTGTATATGTACTGGAAAGGAAGAATTTAAACTATTCTTATATGCAGATGGAATGATCCTTTAAATAGAAGACAAAATTTCAACAAAGGACCCCTAGAACTAATAAGCAAATTCAGCAGTATAACAAGATACATGGGAAAAAAATTACCAGTTATTTCTTGGACAGAGGACTAATATCTGGAATGCATAGATATCTAAAAAATAGATCTCCAAAATATAAAACCTAATCAAATACAGGAAATTAAAATGAATAGACACTTCAAAGAAGAAAAAGAAATAGATATGGATAACAAAAATATGAAAAAATTCTCAATACCTCTAGGCCTTACAGAAATGGAAATTAAAACACTGTGATTTTGTTTTTCCCCAGAAAGAACAGCTCTAAACATAAAATAATAACAAATACTGATGAGAAATGCATGGGGAAAAAAAAAGGAACATTTCAAGATTGTTGGTGGTAATGGTAATGTTAACTAACATAACTATTTTGGGTGTCACTATGGAGCTTCCTCAAACTAAAACTAGAAAATCAAATTTACCCAGCTAATCCTCTAGTTACCTAGGTATCTTCTCAGAAGAGAAAAAATTATACTTTATTAGAGTGATTCAAGCATACTCATGTTTATAACTCACAATAGATTATAATCTCATAATAGATATAATGAGATAGATATTATGAGATTATCATAACAGATAAATCTTGGAAGCAGCCTATTTGTCCATCAACATATGACTGAATAGAAAAATGTAGTATTTGTACACAATGGAGTATTGCTTTTATATATGGCATAAATTTAAATCATCTGTAGGAAAATGGACACACCCTGATACCATAATGCTAAGTGAAGTATAATAGGATAGAAGGGAGGCAGATCTTTCTTAAATGAGAAGAAGATCAAGGGATTAAGGAGAGAAGAGGGAAGAGAAAGGGGATGAAAAAGGAATGGAAACGCACTGAGAAAATGTACAAAAATATTAAAAAGAAGAAATTATTTTCTAAAAATTCATCAATCAGAACAGAAAAATTAATGAAACTACAATATTTTGAATTAAATGGTAATGAAAACATTACATTAAAATGTCTTTCTTTTATTTCTCAAATGAATAGATAGTTGAGATTTATATTTTCTACTTGAGCTTTGTGGAGACTTGCTTTATACACAGTTAGTTTTAGAAAATGTTCTACATTCTCAAGAAGTTAAAAAAAAAAAGACTGTTTCACTTATGAGTATGTCCTGAACTCACAGGAAATAAAAGCTTAAGACAAAGCCAAAAGGCTCTAAAAGAATGATATGATAGAGGAGCTCCATAAAATGAAAAGACATTTTTAAGAAATTTTAAGAATGTCTTGGCAGGCATGGTGGCTCAAGTCTATAATTCCAGTACTCAGGAGGCAGAGACAGGAGTGTTGCTGAGTTCAAGGCTTGCCTGAGCTACATAGTGAACTCAGGATCAGCCTGAACTACAAAGTGAGACCGTGTCTCAAAAAAAAGGAATGTCTTCACGTATGTTGATACTTCATGGACACATGAGGAAGTAAACATAATACAAAAAAGAATTATCTCAAATACATCTTGCAGACATGCAAAAAAGTGATATTATATACAACTATACAGAATTTAAAAGTTAAAAGAAGTCTATAACTATTTCTTTTGCAAACCTGGGTGAATTTCACAATCAAAATATTGAACAAAAGACATCAAATAGGAAAGATATCCACTGTTATAATAATATGCACTGTTATAATTACATTTAAAAATTCCAAAAAGGAGTAAATCAAAATGATGGTAATAAAAGTCAGGGGATTAACAGTTACAATTAAGAGAAATCAGGTATGTATTTGTCACTGTGAGGAAGATATAATAAATATCTGTGCTCCTGCCAGGATTATAATTCTTTTTTTTTTTTTGAGACAGGGTCTGGCTCTGTCGGGCTGGCTCTGAGCTCACTACGTAGCCTAGGCAAGCCTCGAACTCAGCAACCCTCCTGTCTCTGCCTCCCGAGTGCTGGGATTACAGGCGTGAGCCACCATGTCCGGCACTGTGGTATGTGGTATTGATTGCTGGTGAGCGTGAGTCACCACACCCAGCATTGTATGTGGTTACCAGGGGATCGAACTCAGGACCTTGTGCTTGCGAGGCAGGCGCCTTAACCACTGAGCTAAATCTCCAGCTCAAGGATTATAATTCTTGATCAAGATGATAGGGCTTATGGCTAACTAGATATCTTTACTTTGAGAAAATTTGTCAGCCTATATACTGACAATATGTACAAGCAGTTCATATGTTAATAAAATTGTTTATTGAAAATAGAATAATTAGCCTGAATGTCCCCCTTCTGTATTAAAGTAAAACCCAACTGGATCTGCTTGTACATTATAAATCAAATGGCCCATTAGCACATATATTGAAAATCTTACTTTATTTCAAGATGAAATTCAAGTTCATATGCTTCTCAGCAAGTGCTTCCATTAGTTTCAAAATAGGGCAAACTAGTAGGGTTAATTTAGAACTTTGGTGTAAGTTTATTTTACTAGACACTAAAATATACAACTGAATGCATCATTGAATTGGTAAATAAATTTACTAAATGTAAAATGTTTCAGAGTTTGACCATTGTGTATGTTATGTATAAATTCAGCTATTTGCAAAATATGAGTCAGTTAGGGTTGTTTCTAAAACTACTTATCAAAGAAACACTTTCTGTTGCTAAAATAAATAGCCATAATTTTTCTCACATCACAAGAACGTTAAGCCAGGCCTGGGTGTCCAGGGGTGCTGCAGAAACTCCATTTGAAGTTATGTGTCTATTTTTCTTCTACTTTTCTACTCTGCCATCCTTAGCATGTTTTACTAGTTTCTTAATGATGTTCTAGGCATGAAGAAAAATGAAGAATGCAGGAAAATGAGGGAACCCCTGAATCAAGAAAACCAAAAATCTCCCAGAAATTTGGCATCTTCTGCTTGCTGCTCCTGCTCCCACTCTATGGTAGAGCAGTGAAGGAAGGTGTTTGCTGGGTTCAGTGCATTCCAATAAAGCTGAGGTTCTTAGTGTTAGGAAAAAACAGTGAGTGGATATTGTGTAGGCAAGGAGCAGTGTCTACTGTGCCTGTGTTCTTTTTACTCAAGAACCAATAGAAACTCGGGGAGAGGAAGAAGCACAATTTAAAAAGAAGAACCAATAGGAATTGCTGACAACATCTTTCAATATCGGACATCTGTGTGCCAATCCACTTTTTATTAGGTTCAAAGAGCAATTTGAATACGGAATGATATGATGATGCTTTGCACAGAAAACCTGACTCAGACCCTTTTTAAGATGTAATATTTTAGAGAGGGATATATTTTAAATGCTAATGCTAGCATGGTAGCAATTCTTTTTGCTTGTGACATTTCAAAGGGAACATTTTCCTGAGTAAACACTGATGGATCATTTACATGCAAAGTACTGAAATTACTTCATAGTTCCATTTCAAGTAGTTTCTTCCAACCTATCAGAAATTGTTATCTTAAATTAAGATTTAAGTTCAATAAAACAAAGGGCATTTTTGAGTTACATATTTTTATTAAAATGTGCTGAGTTGATAAAACATTAGCCAATGATTCAAGAGTATATTAACTTTTTTCTGTCTCTGCTAAAGTGGCTTTACATAACAACCTGAAACAGAAAAGTTAATATTTCCTATGCTTTTGGCAAATGAGCTGGGATCACAATTGCATATGATTTGCATATGTATGTCATACCCTAGGCTTCCTATCTAGAAGTTTGGAGAATTTACAAATATGATTAAAGAAATCATTAATAAGTTGAGTTATGTGATAGAGAAAAAAAGCCAAAGATTTGTGAGGCTGAATAGTACTCTTAGAATGATGCCATGGAACTATTTTTAATTTAGACTATTTTAACTATTTTAATTGAATTTGTTTTATTTTTTAAAATAAAACAATAAACTTTAGTTATAAGATACTATTTTTTTAAAAAAAAATAGGTCACTGGGGAACTCTTGGAGGTACCACAACAGATATCTCAATCATTTGTGCTAAAATATTTCTGACTTAGAGTTTCTCATTTGTAGATTCTCAGTTCTTGTGTCTACTTCTGCCGAAATTCCAGATTGAATTTAGGTTTCTCCATGGCTGGGGGTCCGTCCTGAAGGTTACTTCATTACAGGAGACACTAGCAGCCTCTTGCTCACACTTATTCTCATCCGTCAGAGCTTGGACCCACTTTTCACACCCTGCTTAAAATCACTCAGGTTCCCCGAGACACTGACATTCCCAACCCCCAGGTAGAAGAAGTAGAAGTTTCCTTTTGTTTGAAGACTAGTGTCACCTGAAAATATGGCTGCAATACATTAAGTCTGCATATCTTTTCCCCTCATACCACTCCTTTCTTTGCTTCAGGCAATTATCAAAAGTAAGATTCTGTAAGGAACGTGTGTCTCTCTTGCAGACTTATGACTCTGTTATGAGCAGAGAATGCCACCTCCCTTTGAACTGTGTCCCATACAAGGACTGTGACCTGCACAGACCAACACATGGTTTAGTGGGTAACTACCAGCATATTGAGATTTAAAATAATTTTATCTTTGAACATGGATTTTGTAAGTGAAGCCTGACAGGACAATGGGGCATGACGTAGGCAGACAGAGTGCACAGGACAGCAAGCGTGTACACAGCCAGTCTGAGGCCTGTCCTGCAGCGGGTGGGGCCAGCACCAAGCAATTTGCCTGGCCACCCAGATGCACGCACGGCCATGGGCTGTCTGCCAGAGCCAAAGGCAACAACAACGGCTGTCACAGCAGATATAGCAATGATGGAGGTGGCTCAGCAGCCACAGCCATGAGACAAAGGAGGGGTGTTGCTGGAACAGCAGTGAAATGCATTGTGGGCAGGAGACTGATGCTGTCCCTACAGTACAATGTGTAAAAGCATTAGCTTTTTGGACTCAGTGCTGTATCAGGAACCACTGATGGTTAGATAATACATTTCTTAGTAAATTATTATAAAATAAAAACATATATTTAAGCCCTGCATGTGTCACTCAGGCAGTGAGTTATTATACTATTTCAAAACATTTAAAATTCCTGGTTTTGAAAACACTAGCGATATTTTCAAAGGAGGCACAGCGAGAGAAATTCAGGGTACTGATTGTCCTACTCAAAAGAAAACTATTGTTATACAAAGCTTTGAATGAGCTATTTTTAACATGCAGATAATTTTATAGTTAACTTATCTTCTTAATAGAAGTAACACCAGTGATATACATCCATAAGTGTTTGGATTTAGGTGCAAATCCTGAAGCCACTTTTGAAGCATTTTGTACAGCGAGCTAGAAAAATTATAATGAAAATAGCATAGTTATTATATAAGTTCACACTGAAAATTAACTTCAGATTTATATGTAAGTGATTTGAAGAGAAATATTTTTTTAGAAAAACTGTCCTTAAAGAATCATTAGCGCTATTGTTAGTAAAATATGTATTCCAAAATTGTGTGTCTTAATTATATTCCAAAGTTGTCATAATCTTATTCTAGCAGCTCCAATAATGTTTGCATCAGCAAAATAATTTTCCTTAAATTTAAAAATAATAAAAAAATTATTTGTAATCTTGCATTGGCTGAGAGCACTGATATAATTTTCAACTGCCTGATTTGAAAATGAGCCTTCCAGAAATATGTTCAGTATTTTGATGGTTCACCAAAAGAATTTTCAAAAAAGCAAGCCAAAAATCTTAAAATAAATGAAGATACTGCATTTTAAAGTTTTATTATGTTTGGACTATTTTAAATCATGACACTAAAATAGTTTTTGTTTCTTATATGGTTATCTTCCTCACAGATTGCTAATACTCCATTTTATTACATAATTCACAAAGCATTTCTGAAGAGAAAGCTTTGTGATATTTTTCCTTGATTTTGAGCAAGGAGCCCACTTCTTCGGTTTCCACTGAGCCCCGAAAATCACATAGCCAACCTGCTGGAAGATTGTGATCTTCATTCTGCGCGCTTCTCCTCCTCCCTCAGACACATGCTTTCCGCTTTATTCCTCTTCTCTCTCAATCCTGAACATAGAGATCCATTCCTGCCTTCTTGCCGCCTGAGTCCCGGCCTTTTATCCACTCGTAGTGCCATATTTGCAATCATTTGAACACTACTCTTTACTTTGAACACTACCCTTTACATATCGCACCTAATTAGTCGTCACAGTCACTCTGTGGGGTAGGTGTTTTAGCTTAGTTTTATAGACAGGGAAGCAGAGGTTTACAGTGATTAAACGTTTTCTAATGTCATAGAGCTAATTGGAGTATGAAACCTGCTAGCAAAACGGAGGAACGTTAGATTCCCGTTTCTTTGCTCCTTGTGTAAGACATGACAGTTTGAGCTCTTAATGACGACGCTCTGCTTCTCTCTTACTTGCTGTCCCTGAGCTCCCTCCCGTACCTTATGTGACCCTCCCAGCGACTCCTGTGCCTTCAGACATACTCCGGTTCTAACTTCTGAGCCCCTAGCAACTCTTTTCTATCCCTTCCACTAGATTAGGCTCAAAGATTAACCAACTTTATGAGGTCTTCCCTGATGTCTTTTCCCTCACCACATGGAATCAAACGTGTCTTTTATGACATGTTTGTGAAGCTGCGCATTCCTCCATGGCAGCCTGCTTAATACCACTGTATTTTCATAGTGACATACTGATCTCTATGCTAGTCAATTAGTATTTCATAGATAGTGGCAAAATCTTGACTTCCTTTCCTATCTGGAGCCTTCAGTACAGTACAGTTAATGATAAAACTACTGAAAAGATGAACCAATTTATAAACCAAATAAATGAGCAAATATTCCCTCATATTATAGTACTAGCAAAATACTACTACCTGCTCTTTACTTGTAGTACTATTTCATTTTTCATAAATGCCATTTTTTAGTTCTGGCCTGAGTACTTAATAATATACATGTTTTGTGTAATAGTTCATTTTTGTTTCATATCTTGGGCATATTTCCTTCAACCTGGGTGAGAATACACAGAATTTACAGGTTAATTAAACTCCCTAGCATAGAGCTAACAGGTAGATCTATAATTTGAACTCCCACCTTTCTAATGTCAAAGGTTGTCCTGTCAAAAACTATTTCCTTATATTATACATTTGTTAAAATGCTTGTCCCACATAGCACAGCTCTTTTATTTAAAGCTCTAATGTAGGCCTTCTGTCTTGGAAAATTACTCAAGTTCAATGGGACTATAAACTACATCTTTGAACCCTTCTCAAGTAACATTTGAAATTATAGTACCTTTTATGTTCCCTAGATCAAATTTTTCTCATTTTTTTCTCTGAACTGAGTATGTGTCATGTTGTGCCATTTCACCACATAAAGAACGGATAAGATCCAACACCCCCTGCAGGGGCCCCATTCAGATTTTACTCTACAAATGTCTTCCTGACATTCCAAAACCGGGCCTGGCGTACTCAAAGGCCTCTGGATTCTCAGAGATTTCATAGCTCCCACGTCTTGTCTGGTTCCTTCCCTCTATTTTGCATTTTCTCTCTCTGGGATAGGCATAACAGAAAGAAAAAATTGCTAATCATTGATCAGCTTGAGTTAAATTTTCAATTTATAATAGATGATTTTGTTAAAATAGAAAATCTATACTTTTGGTTGAATAAGAAGGAAAGAACAGAGCAAGAACAACACATAAAAGTCCAGTCTTCGGGCCGGAGGGTTAGCTCAGTGGTTCCAGCGCCTGCCTCGCAAGCGCAAGGTCCTGAGTTCGAACCCCGGTAACCACATATAATGCTGGGCGTGGAGACACGCCCACCAACAATCAACAACGCATACCACAATGCCGGACGTGGTGGCTCACGCCTGTCATCCCAGCACTCGGGAGGCAGGGACAGGAGGATTGCTGAGTTCGCAGCGGCTTGCCTGGGCACCATAGTGAGCTCAGGGCCAGCCTGAACTACAAAGCAAGACCCTGTCTCAAAAATCCAAAAAAAAAAAAACGTCCAGTCTTCGTGGTTAAAATTAGAATTTCTAATTGATATAACCTCATGAAATCCTTCTTTATGACATTTCATTTGAATTTGATATTTGGTAATAAATCTCTTTTTAAAAGCTAAATTGGTTAAGTACTGTGTTTAAGGAATTTTCTCAAAGGACAAGTCATCTACAATTCTCTTAATGTTTATGAGACACTAATCGGGAGTAGATTTGTAATTAAGACTGTATTTTATATGAATTTAAATACAAGACCAATATTTATGTGCAGTGAGAGTGAATCCTCCTCTGGAATGTTCATTCTCTCTTCACAGAGCAGCGGAACCTCGGTGGAGCCCTTTGTCATTTGTCAGATTTAACAACCCAGAGTAAATAGCTCGCTGAAAGGTAGCTACAAGTCCATCTTGTTGATCCCAATTTGTCAAACGTTGCAGTAAAAAAAAAAAAAGGTGTTAAATTTTTATGAAGGGTGCGAGGAGACTTTTAATTTATGTGAAACATTCAGGCCAAATCTCAGAAATATGGTTTTCCATATCTTCCAATTATAATTGTGGTATCTTGTAATGTTATATAATTTTCAAAGTTTTCTACCTTTCTTATTATTATCTGCCACATAAGGATTAAATTACAGGAATATTTTAAAATTGTAAATACCTCTTTTATTGAGTCCCAGAAAGGGTAAAGTATGTTAGGTAATCCATAAGCCAGTTTGTAGAGGTAACAAGGTTAGTATTTAGGCATAATTAGCAAGCCAGCAATTGCTTCAAGCCAAGTATTAGAACAAAAAATGGCAGAGAAGGAGACAGTCATAGAAAACTTAGGTAACAAGTTTAAATTCAGTAAATATTTGGATGTTTTAATATGTCCACAAATAAGAAATAATTCTTAATAACCTTATTTGACCAATACTTTCTAGTATCAGTTATAATCATTTGTTGATTTAAATCAAAGCCTTTTTTTATTTAATAGAGTTACTATTTCCTGTTATAAAAGAAAAAGTGCTTTTCCTGGGCTCAAATTCTAAGTGAATTATATGCATTATTCAGAAATTCTTACTAGATTATCAGGTATTCTTTGTCTGATTCTTACAAATATGTTCATATAAAAAAAGAAACTTATTTTAAAGAATAGGCTTCTATAAACATTAAACCAAATTCACCTTTACTATGTAGGATTGCCTCTCTACTCATGTTTGGGATAAGGATTTAAAGTAGGGCAATACTAATTAACAAACCTATCTTTTTATAGCCTGGATATATATTGATTTTAAATATGTAAAACTGCAGCTGAATTAACACGTGATAAAGTTGCTATTTTTAGATCTACTTTGAATACACATCACGGTTATAGCTAGATTCTGTGTCACTACTGACATCTATTCAATAGTGTGAATAAAATAGAAGCTCAGGGACATTTTTCTTTGCTTACCCTTTTCCCAAAAATCAATCTATAAGCCAAAGACCACTTCAAGAAACAGTAAAATCTAAACACCAAAGGATTTATGATGTAATGCAATAGCAGGACTACACATGACTATGAGAGTGACAAAAAGAAAATATCAAAATATTCAGGCCGGGCATGGTGGCTCACGCCTGTAATCCCAGCACTCGGGAGGCAGAGACAGGAGGATTGCTGAGTTCGAGGCTTGCCTGGGCTACATAGTGAGCTCAGAGCCAGCCTGAACTACAAAGTGAGACCCTGTCTCAAAAAAAAAAAAAAAAAATTCAGAAGCTCAGGAGTGAGAATGGAAAAAGTAAGAGAGATTTGGAGATAAGAAATTAATGAAGCAGGAACAGTTATGAATTAAGAAACAAAACTTTAGGGCACAATGAGGAGATGTTTGGGCTGAGTAGCTGTGAGTTAATGTCTGGCTGGACAACAAGAGGTTTGATGCATCATGGTAAAGAATAGAGTAGGTGCAGGCTTATGGATACATGAGGAAGAGATTCACTAATATTGACAGAATGATACAGTGGAGGATGTAACAATTGTTGCTATAAGGAGAAAGTTATCTCTCATGTTTGGAAGAAGGGAAACATTTTAGAAGGAGCAACCTTAGTTCCTCTTTCAAAGAAGGACCTGCCACTTATTTGAAGGCAATATCAGAAGTGAAAGTTATAGTTCAACACATCAGGGTGGGGGGGATCTACCCCAATGTGTCTACAGAATTTAGAATTATTCATTGCTGGGCGTGGTGGCTCATGCCTGTAATCCCAACACTCAGGAGGCAGAGACAGGAGGATTGCTGAGTTCGAAGCTTGCCTTGGCTACATAGTGAGCTCAGAGCCAGCCTGAACAGCCTGAACTACAAAGCGAGACCCTGTCTCAAAACAAACAAACAAACAGAAAAATAGTAAAGAGTAGAATTATTCATTTCCCTGTATGGTAGGTCTTCATTTCCGAGGGAGTACATTTAATTCATGAGGAAAAGCAGTAGGAATTCCACTTCTCCTGGGCTCAAGCTACCTTCTCTAAACTAGCAACAGCAATAGGCTTCTCCAGTCTGATACTTTTACAGATTTGTGTGTGTGTGTGTGTGTGTGTGTGTGGTACTGGGGGATCAAACTCAGTACCCTGTACTTCCAAAGTAGGTACAGTACCACTTGAGCTAACTTCCCACTCCCAGTCTGATACTTTTATATAATTCTCAAACCATTCTGATTACAGGTGGAAACTGAAAGTATGATAACCTCAAATCTCAATAGAATTGCTGAGTGTTCATGAAATGAGAGATGGGGCCATTTTGAGCCACTGTAATATTCAGCATGCAGCCTGTGATAGAGATGAAGCTCACTGAATGTGAGGAGGTGAAGATCCTCTGAATCAATAATGTGTAGGAAAAATACTAATAGTGTTTTAAAGACAAAGAAACCTCAATTACTCTAAACAGCATAGTTTTGAGCTAACCTAAAGTATCTAAGAATATATAGCTAGGGGCCGGAGGGTTAGCTCAGTGGTTCCAGTGCCTGCCTCACAAGCGCAAGGTCCTGAGTTCGATCCCTGGTAACCACATATAATGCTGGGCATGGAGACACACCCACCAACAATCAACACCGCATACCACAATGCAGGACGTGTTGGCTCACACCTGTCATCCCAGCACTCGGGAGGCAGAGACAGGAGGATTGCTGAGTTCGCAGCAGCTTGCCTGGGCACCATAGTGAGCTCAGGGCCAGCCTGAACTACAAAGCGAGACCCTGTCTCAAAAAAAAAAAAAACAAAAAAAAAGAATATATAGATATGATTATATACATAATATTAAATTAAGCCAAAAAAATCTGTATTATTCCTCAAATCAGTCTTGGCTCTTGTTTTCTTTTATTCTCTTGAGCTCTTCATCAAGTTTTTCTAAAAAGTCATGAATTTACTAATTATAAATTAAGGCTATTTTTGTTTGAATGTTCTAATTTTTAAAATTTGAAATCTATTTGTGATCTATTATTTAGGCAAAAAATACTTGAAACAGGGAGATTCACTTTTAATAAAAATGTTTTAATTCAACATAGAACATATTTGAAATTTTAATTTATGCATACTTAATAGCATGGGTTTATATTAACAAAACAAGAATCAATAAGATGATAAGATAAAGATGCGGAAAGACTAAGAAATTGTTATAAAGCCTCTATAAAGCAAAGAGAAAGAAACCAAAATATTACTAAAATCTTTTTTAAAGATTTATAATAACTAAATGGAACAAGTAGAATTATAAAATATCTTAAATTTTAAAATAACATAGTTTGGCAAACTTCAAAAATTTAAAGTAATAGAAAATAGCAACCAAGATCTACCCAGGAAACTGCAGATCACACTAGATAGCCAAGTAGAAGCTGTTGATTAGCCAGGCATCAGAGAAATTCGAGAACACAAACAGGACAGTAGAATATCACCAAAAAAGGAAGAGTATAATGTTGGTACTTCTTTTCCTGAAGCTCAAAGGAAAAGACTTGGAGATTGGATTCAGTCTCTCATACTAGGGGAAGTACTGACTTTCTAGTGTTTCTGAAGCAGACACCCCAAAGCTAAGCCTGTGGTTGGGTACAAAGAATGCTGGGAACTAACTAGCTACTGCTTTTGGAGGGTGAATGGATGCCATTGAGAGGACCTAGAAGAAATAATAGGCAAATCTGTTGACATCATCCTTGAACTTACCAGTCCCTTACCATGTCCCCTAGGTGGAATTTAACAGTGACTCAGCAAAAAGTAAAAAACAAATGTAATGTTACAAAGAAGAATGTAAAATATTTTATTGAAAACAAAATGTATTCTTAAAATATGCACACATATTATATATAGGTACACATATTCTCTAACTCTGATACAATTAAGCTTCAGCTCAATAACGGAAAAGTTTTTCTAGAAAATCTACATGTTTTAGAATAAAAAATATACCTCTGGCACCTGATTATCAAGTGATGCTAAAATTAGAACACTTTTAAAGTGCAAGATAACATGATGCACCAAAATATGGAATGTACAGCTAAAGTATTACTTAAAAGAAAATTGTATTATCAATTATGTATGTTAAAAATATATGCTAAAGTTTCAAACATAATCTTAAGAAGTTAGAAAAAGAATGTCCAAAACAATGACAAAGTAGGTGACAGTAACTATAAAATAGGAGAAATTATTGAGAAAACTAAACATGCACTGGAGAATATCAATAAAAAGAAATGTTGATTCTTTGAAGATAATTTAGATATTTAGTATTTACTATTACACTGACAAAAATCTGAAAAGACTCAAGATAAAGGAGAAAGGCGGCACATCTGAAGAATACTGTAAAGAGAAACTGAGGAGGACATCATTCCAGATATGGTACATATTTTAAACCACACAAATAATAAACTATGCTAATAAGTTTGAAATTTTAGATGAAATTATTTAGGAAAATGTAACTCAACAAATCTGATTCAAGAACTAAAAGTAAACATACCTGATTTTATAACAGTTGGTTAACCAAATTCATAATTATAAAGAATTCACATAGAAAATTCTATGCCCAGATAATTTTACTGGACATTTACACTCAAAATTCAAGAGGTAAATATGTCCAAGTTTAAACTCTTCTAGAATGTAGAAGAAAAATAATCTGCTAGCCAAAACTGTCAGAGTCTTACCTGTATTTCTTTTTTTGAAGCCTTTTCATTTTATTGGTATATTGTATATATACATTATGATCATATTCAAAATTGAAAATTTGTACCAGTATATGACACAACTTGATTCTCATTTTTTTCCTATTCCCCCGCAACCCCCCCACCTCCCTATACACACAAGCTGTTTCCTTTTTTTAATCAAGTTTTATCTTTCCCTTCTTTACTTTCCACTACACCCTTTTCCTTTTCCTTCTGAATATTTTTTTCCTATTTTAAAAAATCTGTCATACATATTGGTACTCATTTACACCTTCAGTTGCTCATATTAGAGAAATGATATGGTATGTGCAAATATGTGTCCTATTTATTTCTATTATGAGTATGTCCTCCAGGTACATTCATCTGAGTATAAATGACTCAAATTTTTCATTTGTTATGACTAATAATCCATTTTTTAAAAATCCATACCTTCTTTATCTTATCTCCAGTTGGTAGGCATTTAGTCTGTATACAAGATTTAGCTATTACAAACTGAGTTGCCATGAACATGGGTGCACATATGTATCTGTGATATGATTCTTTTAACTTTTTCATGTATATACCCAGCAGGGGAATATCAGGCTCAAATGAGACTTCTAAGCCTAGTTTTTTGAAGGAAACTCCACATTGATCTTCATAGTTGTTGCACTAGTTTATATTTCCACCAACAGCCCCACAAGCATTTGCTGTTGTTTGATTTCTTGATAGCAACCATTCTTTGTGGAGTGAGATGAAATCTCAGTGCTGTTTTTATCATCTCTCCAACAACCAGAGATGTTGAACATTTCTTCATATGTTTCTTAACTGCTTTTACTTCTTCATCTGAAAAATGTCTGTTCATTTCAAATGCCCATTTTTAATTAAGTATTTAAATTTGAGGATAGCTGAATTTTTTGTAAATTCTCTACATGCTCTAGATAGTAGCCCTTTGTCTGAGAAACAGCTGGCAAGATTTTCTTCTGAATTGTAGGTGTCTTTCTAACCCTTCCTCAGGCAAGAGTGCCGATACCACTTCCTTCTTTGAGTACATGTCTGTGCTTGGGACTCCTTCATTAAGGAGACTTTTCCTAAGTGTGTGGACTTGGAAACACCAAGGAGTTAACATTCTTCTCCCCCAGCACATCCTTTCCCTCAGCATACAGTGACTAATGGAAATTGTAAACACAAATAACCCAGGTCCCTGGACCTAGAATTAATCATGGCTTGTATATTACACTATGTCCATTTCCTGTGCAGAATTAAGTTTTAGTTGCCCATTGTGAAAGCTGTCCTTAAGAGGCTGCTTTGCCCGTGTCATCAGCCCACTGCCTGTTTTCACTGCAACCCCAAATGGCCTCTTTGCATTTGAACCTTTCATTCCAGAGACAGGGTAATAAGGATCACAAAATAAAACAAGTTCCCACTTTTTGTGGGAGACTAACAGTGCTTTAATTCCAAGCCTCACAAAGAGAGCATTATAACTCAGTCACTCATATACATAAATGTTAACATGCTTTGTTTTTATTTTTACCATTTGGTTTACAAAATATAGCAAAATAAGTTCAGCAGTGGTGCTGAGAGGATAATACAAAATGAATCTCAAAATGGATTTCAGGACTGCAAGTTAGATAACATGAAAATTAATATCATTTGCTATATTAAATATTTAAAACAATCAATTATTTAACTACTCACTATAATTTATATACACAGTTGTATAGTTATAGAAGATATATGAGTATGTATACTACCAAAACCATGCTACTAATTAAAACTGAAGAAATTCCTAAAATGACATAACATACTCATGAATTTAATGTGTAGCCATCTAACTAGAGATAAAAGTTCTTAGATTTGGGCTGGAGATTTAGCTCAGTGGTTCTGCCGCCTGCCTAGCAAACACAAGGTTCCTGGTTCGATCCCAGTAACCACATACAATGATATGATATTGGGCGTGGTGAGTCACGCCCACCAGCAATCAGTACCACACCCCACAATGCTGGCTGTGGTGGCTCACGCCTGTAATCCCAGCACTCAGGAGGCAGAGGCAGGAGGATTGCTGAGTTCGAGGCTTGCCTGGGCTACATAGTGAGCTCAGGGCCAGCCTGAACTGCAAAGCGAGACCCTGTCTTAAAAAAATAAAAAAGTTCTAAGATTTTATTTAAAAAATAGATCTTAAAAACCTACAGCTACAACATACTTTAGTTTAAAAAAGTGTTCAGAGCTCTTTGTGAAAGCAGAAAAAATACAAAAGATTTCCACTATGCTAACATTTTATTGGTGAACCTAAATAGTGCAGTTGAGTTAGATAAAGAACTGTAAATTGTAACATCTGGGGAAATAAAGCTATAAATTTTAATTATCTGTAGATAGAGATTTAATACATGGTAAATGAATAATCAGAATCAGGAAAAATGGGAAAGTCGCTTTACATACAAATACTATACAGAAAGAAATTTTATTATAGACCAACACAAGAGAACTAAAATAGAAGATGCTACATACAGAATTTTTTAAATGATAAGCTTTGAAAATATTTACCCAGAGGTGTTCAAGACTACTATGAAGAAAATTACAAATATAATTTTATTTTATAAATTTATTTTAAAAACAAAATATGGGATATGATATGTCTCATGAATTGGAAGACATGTAAATATATATGTAAATGTATAGATTCATTGCAATCCTAATTAAATAATGAAGTTTGATTTTTTAACTTGACTAAGATATAAATAAATGAAGAACAGGTAAAGCTAAGCCACTAATAAGAAGTAAAATTTTTTTGCATTATTCAATAAACTTTATTGGTACATTATATACACAGCTTACAATCACACCACATTGGGGAATTTCTACCTATATATGACACAGGTCAATTCTCATTTTTACCCACATCCCTGCCCACCCACCCCCTCTTCACCCCCTATATACATACTCTTTTATTTTTTTCCCAATCATCTTTATTCCTTCCCCTCATTACGTTCCCACACCAAATTCCTTTTGGATATTTCCCATTCTACAAAAACTATCTTACATTCTAGAGCTCCTTTACCTCTATAGGTGCTCATATCAAAGAAAAAATCCGGTATTTGCATATCTGTGATCTATTTATTTCACTTATTAGTGTGTCCTCCAGGTGTCATAAGGAGCAAATTTTGAAGAAATATACTTAAACTACTATAAATAAGACAAATAATCAGGTACACTTCATTAGCACAGTGGTAATGAAACAGCCCCACATATGTATGCACCCCTCATATATGACATCAGGGCCCTTGTAATTACAAGAAAGATAAGTCATAATTAAATGTCCATTTAAACACCACACACATAGAAATCAATACAAGCTGACTTAAAGACCAAAATGTAAAAGATAAAAATACAGAGGACTTTAGAAAATTAGGAGATATATCTTCTTTTCTTTGGGGTATTAAGGATTTTTTTAACAAGACATAAAATTTCAATAATAAAAATGAAGAGAAAGAAAGAGGTAAAGGAGGAAGGGAGGACAGGAGGGTGAATTGTAGGGAGGGAGGGAGGAAAGAAGAAAGGAAGGAAGAAATTTGTAAAATGAATAATCGTTTAAGTCCCTGTGAATTTAATCCTATAAAAGGTTTGGAAGTCTTTTATTCACCACTTAGAATAATTCTCTCTGTCTTTTTTTTCTATAGGAAATTAAATTAAATATTAATGATGCTAAGAAATGCATTTTATGCGAACTCTAAATTGCTTAAACCTTTAAGAGGGAAGTATGGTCTATAAATAGCAGTATGCACTGCTCTAGTAAACTGAGAATACATTTTAAGAATCTTTTTAATTAAGAAAGTTAATTTATTTCCAATTATTAACTCTCTCAAGTTAGAATTTTCTTCTAAGTATTTATTTCCCATTTTAGAGTAATTTGTGAATTTTTACTATCTTTTGAAAGTACTTTATAACAAAAAATCGAGGGCATAGGAAGCTAAGGTGAAAAATATCCACGTATTGTTGGGTCAGTCCATTCTTACCTTTTAAATACTACGGTCTGTGCACATTTCCAACAGTTACACAAGACTTCAATAATAAAGAACTAGTTTGCTTTGACTAAAAATGCCCAGTCTCAATTTTTAAATTCTAATTCATATTATGAGCTAGCTAAATTTGTCTGAACTAGCCCCCAAGGCACATTATGAGACATTTTCTGCCTGTTGGATGAATCTCCCTATTAAACACAATTATCTATCAGGAATATATGGAAAAATTAAGACTTCCTTCTAGAGAGAATTAACTAATAAGCCCACATTCCTACTTTCTTTGATGGCTCTGAGGTTCAGAAGGTCATTACTAATTTCACTATGTCTGAAGATGATCATCTTGGCAGAACTTCCAAAGAAATTTGAATTCCTCCTCTCACTGATGACTTTACCTGTTTTCTGAGATTGAGACTGAGGTCCTAGGGACTCTGGGGAAGACTGTTCACTGGTAGGGTAGACATGTAGTCAAGTGGTGACTATTTCTGTGGGATTACAAAAATCTATGTGAGGTCATCCTCTTTTATTTCCTGAAGTATGTTAGCCAGAAAAAAAAAAAGAGCTGATCTTAAATTCTCAGAACTGTACTGTTTTTTTCTTGCATTTTCTTTGAATTTCTAAAAGGGTACCCTTCTGCTGTGTTGTGGCTTCATGTACCTATCATCCATTTGCAATACAGAGACAACACCAAGACTACCACTATGAAGGTTAAATAAAGCACGATGACATTAATGCAAAAGATCAAACTTAATAACAAGATGCAACACCAAGGCAGAGATATGTAAGATTGATTTAGGAGAGAGTTGTTTTAATTTGGGCAAAAATGGATGGCACTTCATTAAATCATAATTTTAAACCTAATATATAATGTATCAACCAGAAGAAGGTAGATAGATTAATCACCCATGGAAATTTAAAAAATGAGAACAATTATAGCAGCAAATACTAGCAGTGCTGAGCCAAGATGATTTCATACTGTTATTTCCAAGGCTTGACTTGCCTTTAATGAGCAAAAACTTGCTTAACAAATAAACAATGGGCTCTTAAAGTGGTGTCACATTTAACTTGCCTACAGGCACAACTCTACTAGCATCCTAGTGTGGATGTCTATATCTGTAGACAGTTATATTTCCTACAAATAAATGATTTGGTTTCCTGTCTATGTCAATGTCAAGTTTCTGAGATACCATGCCAACAGTCAACTATCAACCAACTCCACTTTCCTCACTAGTAGGGACTCTAAATCTAATAAAGAAAATACAGGATGTCTAATTAAATTTGAATTTCAAATAAACAATGAATACTTCAGAGCAGTTCTCCAAAGAATTTCCTATTGGAGTTCTAAAATTTGAACTCAATTGGCCATCCTTCTCTCTGCACCTGTATTCTAGTCACCCATGATAACGAAGACCTGTATGAACAGCTAAATTTTCGAACTTCTAAGATACCCTTTAGCATCCTATCAGAATGAGTTAATATTCGAGGAGAAGCAACACCAGATACTTCAGGATTCAGGGCTCAGGATTCCTTCTAGACATCATCTAAGTGGCACTCCACAGTGAATGCTCGCCTGATCTCCTGTCCATGACCTCTGTGTGTGGGTCATCGTGACAACACTGAGGCCTTCTCACTTCCGATTGACTCTCTTTACTGGTTGACTGGCTCTCCTACTCAGTCCAGTCACTGCCACTGTTACATGCATTTCATCCCTCACCCTGAACATTCTTTCTGATGCCTGTTATTTAATTTGTTTCATAGTTAACAGGGGGTGAATTAATATATGATAGTGTTCATGGCAGAAAAGTATAAAAATAAACAAACCCAAGCTTTAAAACTTGGCTTTGGCACACTTTTAGTTTTCTAGTTCAGTTCTTTTGTTCCTTGTCTGTCCCAAATACTGAAAATACTAATGACTATGGCTTCAACTTTTCTTTCAAAACCTTCTCCTAAGAGAAAGTTCTTTAGCTCAACAAAGCTGAAATTAAAAAGCACCTTGTAATGGGTTTAAATTAAATTAATGCCAGAAGTAGTTTATTATTTAGAGTGGAAGCCTTTGAAAAAGTGTGCTTTGATTTTCATGTAAAACTGAAGGGTCTAGAAATGTTCATGGACTTTCTTTAAAATTATTTGGATAATTAGGCAGACAGACAGAAATAGGAGAGAGGGACAAAGCATCCACAGACTCCTGTCTGAGCAGGGAGCGTGGCTTAGAAGAGGACAGTGTGATTCAGCATTTTTTGCAAGGAAGTTAAATTAACGTTCAGCTGACAGGTCTATTGAGAAGCGAGACTTGTGGTTTCAGTGTCTGAATCTGTCCCAGATTCTAATGACTCACTTTGTGACTCCTGCAACTTATTAACTTCTCTTTATTCTGATCTCAGCTGCTAGAAAAGAGATTTAATAATACACGATTCACAGGAGGTTATGATCCTGAGTCATTAATGCAAGAATCTGTAAAGAGAAAATATTATTAGCTGCTGGAGAGGGGGTGATAAAAGTAATTCTGAAAGGCAACATTTGGAAATCTGGAGACAGTAACAAAATAAAATATGTAATGGCACAATTCTCATTTTTAAAAGGCTTAAAATCAAGAATTTGCGTTCATGAACACAAAGAAAATGGAGAGCAGGCAGCAGGAAGAAGGGTAACTGCGCCTCCCTTTCACTGTACTGTCTGCACTGTCTGACTGACTCGCTGCACCCCTTTTCCCCTTGCATCTCCCCTCTTCTTTTCCTCAGGACCCTGTTTCTTTGCCACCCTAAACTTAAAACTTTTCTGGTGCGTCATTTGTGCTAAGACAGAAATAAAACTGTAAATTGAAAAGGGTATTTTACAAATTGGCACTCGAATGGCTTCTGAGTAAGGAATATTTTTGGTTTCGTGTTTTGGAAAAGGAAGGTGAACCCTGAAAGAACAGGGAGAAAAGAGTCAACTGAAACTGTTTTTCAAAGAAATCGGGTTCTGGGGTGAAATAACTGGGGAGGTGGGAGCAAGAGAAGGCAGAGGCCTGAGGAAATCCAGCATTTAAGTTGCTAAAAATGGCAGAGCCACATTTTAAAACTTGAGCTGCCTTTCATTCTTAATCTGTTCACATTACTGTGTTATGAAAATAGCCGCAACGGCCTTTCACGTCTTCTCATCTTAAGGAAATGAAGAAAGTGATTCTGAGAAGCAAATTGAGGTTACGACATGTAAGAACACAGACCTGGCGGTGAGCAAAGTCGAGATGATCCGCGCGCGCATTGTATCAATTCAAACGCAATAGACTTTTGAAGCTAGAGGTGACGAAGACAACAGAATAAATAACTCACCTCCTCCAGAATTTCCAGAATGATTAGAAAGGATTCTGTCCCACACTCAAGAGGGTTTATGTCCATTTCACTTGAATCTTCCCGGGCAGGATTCCTGCTCTAAGACCCCCTCGGACTCCCAAGCCCCTCCGAGGGGCTGTGTCACACAGGACAGAACGAGACCCTGGATGTCCCTCTGACATGTCCCAGAGCTTCCCACATCAGGGCTGCTGCTTCTGGTGACAATTCTGAAAGATTTCTTTTAAACTTCAAATTATGCCACTGAAAATATAGTCTTGAGTTGAAAAATCCTGAAATCTCATTCCTTGCAGATAGACATTGTGGCCCGTACTGAGTGAAACGCCGAGGGGTTTACCAAGTAGGCTTGTGAACCAGTCTGTCTGCGGGGTCGGGGAAGCTGAGGAAGAGCACGGTGCTTAGGATTTGCCGTCACATGGGGGCGTGGGAATGGAACCCCATAGTACACATTCTACAACTTGGTGGCCTCCCTCATATCCCAGGGCATTCCCCGGAGGAACATTTTCTAAGTTATATTTTTAAAGAAAAAGTCAGTAGGGGGCTGGAGATTTAACTCAGTGGTTCGGCGCCTGCCTTGCAAGCGCAAGGTCCTGAGTTCGATCCCGGTAACCACATGCAATGCTGTGTGTGGAGACTCACGCCCACCAGCAATCAATACCACATACCACAGTGCCGGGTGTGGTGGCTCACGCCTGTCATCCCAGCACTCGGGAGGCAGAGACAGGAGGATTGCTGAGTTCGAGGCTTGCCTGGGCTACATAGTGAGCTTAGGGCCAGACTGAACTACAAAGTGAGAACCTACCTTGTCTCAAAAAAAAAAAAAAAAAAAAAAGAGTAGATTTTACAAAGAAAAACCACACAATTCAGATTTTATTGGTAACCTTTGGCGCTTTATTCTGCCATCTATTAGTATCATTCAAATATGATTATATATATAACCACCAAAGATATGGTGAGCAGAACTTGAACTGATATTTATATTTTGCTATGAAATATTATGAATTTCTAAAGTAGAAAGTAATATAGAAGTATCATGAAACCCTTCCCTTTATAAAAGAAAAGATAACCTCTTTCCCTTAAAAATTAAGATCTTATTTTCATTCCTCCACTCCCTCCAAATTGCTTTTTTTTTTTTTTCCAATGGATACTTACTTTCCAAAGGTCATACCTGTATGAACTGAGTTCAGGATTTTCAAATTCCTCTTCTGTCACTTGGTACCTGTAGAAAAGATCTCCTCCCTTTAAAAAAATGGTTTCTAAATGACAGTCTTGCAGCTCACTTTTAAATAGCCTCTTTCCATTTCTGAGCAATTGCTTTGGAGTTCAAATAAAATGAGTCACCCAAGGGGGGAAAAAAGTCACAAGCCATTTTTGTGCATTATCCAGAGCAGAAATTTAATTTAATGGCACCGATATATAAGAGCGCCTTCATGCAGCACTTTTTAAAGTCTTCTCCTTTACTTCTATGATAACAACATGTTCTGTTATCTATGCAGATCAAATAGCAATGAATGGGGAATGATTCTGGTCCCTGTGTAAAGAGA
Source organism: Thryonomys swinderianus (assembly GCA_004025085.1). Classification (NCBI taxonomy): domain Eukaryota; kingdom Metazoa; phylum Chordata; class Mammalia; order Rodentia; family Thryonomyidae; genus Thryonomys; species Thryonomys swinderianus. The sequence continues at coordinate 78,879 of PVIC010001227.1, forward strand.
GATAGATGCTGGCAGACTAGAGTTACAATGTAATTTGGGGGGGGGGGTACCTTTACAGTTCTTTCTGCCTAGCTAGGCATGGAGCAGGCACAGGCCTCCACATCTTTGTTATTTTCTTCCTTTTTACTTCAGGGCTATCCTAAGGACAATGGAGGATTAGCAAATGTGAAACTTGATGCGATTTAGATTTTCTTTCCAAATTTAAACTTGTCTCCAGCATATGTCTATCCCCTTCAAGTAACACAAAACTAATCAGGGTAAAAAAAAAAAAAAATTCTGGGTCCTGAGGACGGTCTCCTATGTGAGTTCTTTCCATGTCTGTCCTTCCTGCACGTACCCATTCCAGATTACAGCTTTGTAGACACCTCCATTCAGAACCAGTTGTCTCCACAGAACTGCTTACCCTTGCAGACTGAGAAGCAGTTCTGTTTTATGGACTGTTCATGTCATTTTAAAATGAAGTCTAGAGTTCACTATTTTGTTTCCTTACTGAGATGCATATATTTTTAAAATATGGCATAAATAATGATAGGTAGGAGACATTTGACTTCTACAGTTATAGTGCACTGGTTAAGAGTGTGACTCTGGAACCAGACTGTCCACCCTTATTTATATCTAATGTAAGCCCATTTTCTAACTATGTGCTCCATAAACAATGAATATATTATACATGCATGTCTGTTTTTTTCTCTGTACCAGGAATTGAACTCAGGAACTTGCACCAGCCAGGCAGGCATGGCACCACTGAGATACATCCCTGGCCCATCAGATATATTTTTAAGGAAAGTACTGTGCCAGGAAAATGGGCCATATGACAGGTCAGGGATGGGAAGCAGGGAGGATTCGCTGTTAGTTCCCTGCAGTCTAGACACACATGTCTCTATGGCTTAGTGCAGCTTTAGTTCCTTTTCCAATTTTACTTAAACAAACAAAAGTATAGAACAGGTAACTTAGCAACCATCAATCTTCCCTACCTTATTGGCATCACATACTTTTGTCTTGTGCTGGTACAAATCAGTTACTGAAGATTGTAAGGCTTTTGAAAGTCATCAGACCAGTTGCTGTGGCTTATGTATGTGTGATGCCTCTCAAAGTTCTATATGTAAAAGTCTGGTCTCTGGCATGGAACTGTTAAGAGGTGCTGTGCACCTTTAAGAGATGGGTTCTAACGGAAAATCCTTGGGCCCCTGGAAGGATACTCACAAAAAGAGCTATAGGGTACTGCCCATCATTTCCCTTTTGTTGCTCTAAATGTAGCTGGGAACAGTTTAGTCTCTGCATGGTGATGTTATGACATATCATCATTGGCCACCTTCATCATAAATGAGTGAATGCTGACATCACACATTCAAAACTGGATGAGCAAACCTTTCATCTTTGTAAGTCAACTTTTTCAAATATTTCATTGTAGTAATGCAAGGCTGGCTAATACATCAGTAAAAAGAAACTAATATAACAGTGACTACATCATTTAAGTCTAAAAGATGTGAGGCCCTCTGTGCTTTGAATGCATTAATTTTTAAATCTTCATAACAATATCATGAAATTTCTTTTTTGCTCACTTTCATTTTGTAAATAAGGACACAGTTTTCAAAAAGTAACTTATCGGGCCGGAGGGTTAGCTCAGTGGTTCCGGCGCCTGCCTCGCAAGCGTAAGGACCTGAGTTCGATCCCCGGTTACCACATATAATGCTGGGCATGGTGGCTCACACCTGTAATCCCAGCACTCGGGAGGCAGAGACAGGAGGATTGCTGAGTTCGCGGCGGCTTGTCTGGGCACCATAGTGAGCTCAGGGCCAGCCTGAACTACAAAGCAAGACCCTGTCTCCAAAAAGCAAAAAAAAAAAAAAAAAAAAAGTAACTTATCATTTTAATTATGCACTAGTGTGTAACATGCCACTCCAAACAGTGTTGTCAGACATACCCATCATTTAGTTTGCTCCTAACTCTGACATTTGAGAGGTTCTTTGTGGGATCAGTGTCCCTTTGATCCAAGCAGAGTCTGCTAAAGTGACTTAAAACGGGAGAAATGATTGCTAAGTGCTAGAATCACTGACTGCTTCCACATACATACATCACTTGGCTCCTTAAATTGTGTTCTTGGATGAAATACTTAAGTGGCTTTTTCCATGAGGTTGCTCAAACTTCCTCAGATCATGCCATGAAGAAGAAGCATCCCAAAAGACAGGCAAGAGAAGCTTCCAAAAGCTTTGGCCTGGAAACTGCAAGTGTCATCTGCTTGGTATTCTGTTGGTCACAGAATGCAGATTCCAAGGGTCCCATTAGGACCGACCTCTAGATGACAGAGGTGTGAAAGAATTTAGGGTCATGATTAAGAACTGCTCATACTGGCATCATAGAACTATAAGTGAAAAAAAGCTCACTCCCATCTTCTGGATTCATAATTTCAAAGGTCGAGTTCTTAATCACTGTTCTGAATTACTCTACTTTAAAAGCTACTTTTGAATTAAGGGGGAACACTTAAGACAGAATTACAGACACTCATAAAATTCATACCTCTCAAAATTCACCTTAAGTAGAGCACCAACTGTACTGGAGTTGAAAGTAGATTCATTCTGCTAACCTTTCCCCTTTGCTGCACAGACCGGAAGTGCAGGCCCCAGTGTGTCATATAGGCGTCGCCCTCACACAAGGCTGCAGACTCGGAGCTGAATCTGAAATAGTGTCTCCTGCACTGCATCTCTGAATGGGTGTCCATGACACACATTCCTTCCTTTCTCTACTTTGTATATGAGTAATTTTTACCCAAATAATGTCATTTACCAGGAGCTTTACAATATCCAAAGTATCTTCATCTTTCTCATCCCACCTAGCACTTTTATCATGCTAACTGGGCCAGTGCAGGACAATGCAGACTCACTGTGAAGGCCAATGTAGAGAAAAAGGAATCATTCATTCTTAGGCCACATAATAGCGAGTAAAATGGCAGCTGTAAATCATAAATCAATAAATAATATGGTGATTGGATGTTTAGAAGAAAACTGGAAGTGAGAATGCACAAATAGTGAGCAGAGCACACAAGAGTGTTGTATGGGTGCCCCACGGGTCTCCTGGATCCTGGAAGGCCGCACCACTGTTACTTTACACTGTCACAAGTCAGATCTGGAGTCCTCCTGATATAATACTGTGAATGCCCCCTATACTCGTTATGGAGTTTCTTAGGTATACCATTATCAATTGCTATATACCGGGTAACCTGAAAAAATAGAAATTTATATCTTCAGAATTCTGAAAGCTAGAAATCCAAACTCAATATGCAGGCAAACTTTGCCTCCCTCTCATATCTCTAGAGAATAACTCTTCCCTGCCTCTTCTAGCTTTGGGTGGCTGCCAGGAGTTCTTGGCATTTCTCTCCTCATCACATGGGATTCGTCCCCGTGTGTCTCCACCCAAAGTTCCATCTTCTTGTAAGAACACCATTATTAAATTAGGGCCCACTTTAATCCAATATGACCTCATCTTTACCGGTTACATCTGGAAAAAAATGACTTCTCAAATAGGTCACACCCACAGATTCTGGACAGATACAAATTTTGCCACAATTCAATACAGCACACTCCCCTTTTGGAGATGTGCAGAGTACAGATAGGCTTAGCAACTGTACTTGATAATTCAGAGGAGTAATTTGGAATGTAAAATTAGATCCTCTAACCCCAAACTTGTGTTATTTGCCCTGTGACATAAAATACAAAGGAAAATTTTCTGATGTACCATAACCTCATTTATTTCCACACATGAGGCATTTAAAACTAAAGGAGGTCTGTGTATTATCTATCTTTCCACAAAGGGGAAAAAGTTTCCTTGAACCTCCAGTCCTTTCTATTTGTAACCATAGCAACCTATTTTGTCCTTCATAAACTTGGCCACTTTATTGTAATTTCCTTATTATCTGTTTCTAATAAATGCAGAGGAAAGCAGCATTAATGGTGACGCTGGTGAATGAGACAGAGAAACAAAATGTTTTGCCTGGGTCACAAGGATAGATACAAAGTTTGAACTTGGCCCTGTTGTCAAAGGCCATGACTTATTGTTATCTCCTCAAAAATCCAGCTTCCCTTCCTTCATCAGCTTCTTGCTTCTAGCATCTCAGGTGTAATATCTATTATCTATGAGCTGTCTAAGGGCCAAGAAAGTATTTATAGTCTGAAAAATTATCACCAGCTTCCCAATAATAAAACATTGCAAGGCCAAAAGTAGTAAGTATTCTATTTATGTAGCAATAATATATATAAAATAACTAAAACATTGCAATAATTCAACATGCAAATGGGACTTCATCAGAGACCTTCATATACTTAAATTGATTTATGATATCGTGAGATTGAGATCTATAGAGGAAAGATCACTTTGGGTCTAGAAAGCTCTTAAAAGGCCCCTGATTTTCACATAAAGATCAAACCTTTTTATAAAGATCAAAACAAATTGTCAGGTTTGGTCTGACATATGAGATGGGAGAGCATGAATAGTTCTTTTTTCTTCCTTTCACCACAAGTGAAACAGCTTCTTCTTATGTAACTGCCTTGGGCTCAGCTCCATAGCATTTGGTGAGGTCGTCATGTGCTATTTGTGGCTCACCCCACCCCCACCCCCTGGCAGCATCTTCCTCCTGAGAACAGGCCTAACAGAGAGGTTTCACGTTGGTGTTTTTCCTATGAATTTTTGGATCCAATTACCCTTTAGTGTTTTGCTACACAGAGTTTGGGCAAGCAATGAAGTAACCAGAACCCTTGTCTGTAACAATTATCACAAGAGACAAGAGAAATGAAAATACTTAAACCAAAGAAAGTAATTCTGAACAGAAGAAAGCCTTCTCATTTCTTATCTGTTTTTCATAACACTCAGCTGAAGAAACACCTTGACTGTAAGGATATTAGCAATTTCCCAGCCGTCTCCATACTCCCACCCACAAAATGAAAGTCTTGCTATTCTTTCTTTCTTTCTTTCTTTCTTTCTTTCTTTCTTTCTTTCTTTCTTTCTTTCTTTCTTTTCTTTTTTTGCCTTGAACATTTTCATAACATTCAAAGTAGAGCTCTGACATCAATGTGGAAGTCACAGTTCCCACGCTGAGGAATCTTATGACTCTTGCCGGCAATGAGAATTTGTTCTTTCTAACCACAGGGAAAGCCAAGGATACAAAGTGACTCTACATTTTTTGAACCATTCATAAACTTTCTAAGATCCGCTATCCCTTCCTCTCCAGTTCAACAATCTAGGACTTGATTTCAACTAATCTCTCAACAACCTCCCTCAGCTCCCTCAACCTTTTTTATTCCACTGTTCAATTCCAAAATCTGGAAGTTGCTTCAGACTTGGTATTTGTCACACTGGTCAAGCAAATATCTTTGCAGAAATTCATTCAACTCTGCTGTTCATCCACAAAGAATCCATTTGCAACTGGGGAATCCTGACTTCTCAAGGTGTAATTCCCTTGAAAATCAGCATTATCACAAGGTCACCTACGAATGTTGTTAGACGTGCAAATGGGGATCTCACCCCAACTCAACTGAATCAGCACCACCAATTTAGAGCCAGAACGCACTAATGTTTAGGAATTACTGAGTTAGACAATAACAGAAACAGACTATGGTCTTTAAAAATATAAGGTTGTCAGGAGCTTTACGCTGAAATGGATGTGTGGTTTATGATGAGCATTACATTTTAGTTGTAGGGTATAGACACAGCCTAATTTCTCCCAGGCAATATATATTGATGTAGAAATCTTTGATCAAGATCATATCCCTGCTCTGACATAAGACTTTTTCTAGTCATGGACAATATGAATAGAATTTGCATACAATTAAACATTTCCCTCAAATAAACCTGTTTATTTTGATATCATAAATATTGATGCACTGCTAATTATTAAAACGTGTAAAATTACTGTGAAGAAAGAGACCACATCTAACCCCAGGCTTATCTTATTATTCTCAAAGAAGAGCCGTTAACTTTCTCTAACTTATGCTTCAGGTGTTGAAAAGCTAATTCACAACTCTCCAGCAGCCCAGAGCTGTGGGGACGGCTTTGTTCAGCTCCTGGCAGTAATGGCCTGACTACTAGTCTACATTGCCCTGGAAAAGAAAGCAGAGCTCTGTTTGCTCTATGCTGTGGGTTTGAAGCAGGACCTATGCTTGCTTTGCATAGAAGAGAATATCTCCTACAGTTAGTTTTGCTCCAATCCATGTATCACCTTCCTGGTGAGACATGAGCAACAAGATCATGATGCTTTTACTAATGTATTTCCTGTTTACATTGGTAATGTACTTAAGACAAATCAAAGATCAGGAACAGGCCCTTCAGTGGTCCGAAATAATGCAGATTAGCTGTATAGGTGTATGGGTAATAATTCAAATTTAACTAGATATATCAATGAAAGCTATCTAAATGGGCAAGAAGCTTTTGATTTGAGAAACATGGATCTTCTGTACCAAAATTAGAGCCCTTAATCTGCCTGCACTTGAAGCCCATCTGGTGTGCTTTTAAAATATTAATGTTAAGCCAGAAGAGGTTCTGATGGACAGAGATAGAACAGTATGAGTAACAACGTAATTTACAATTTGGAGGATATAATAAATATGAATCTATTCAAATTAAAAAATAAAGTAAGTGAATGTGAGAAGAGACAAATCTTTCTTATGAAATAATTATAAATAATTTATCTAGATATCCTCACCAGCTGACAGTGAACCTCAGTGCCTCCCTCCCCTCTGCTGCATGCCGCAGCACAGAGCATGAGAAGATGACAGGGAGGGAGTGGGAAACAGCCTGACCATGAAGGAAAACAGCACCTCGGGAACTGACCAAGGCCAGCACTCTCGCTGACGGGTCATGCCCACAGAACTGACTTTATGAATGATAAAGACATTCTGTATCTTAATATTCTACCCCCAAACCCTTCATGCCAGTCTCGCCCTGGAGAAAACCCAAATGCAGCAACGTTCTTCCAAATAGCTGGCCAGCATCCCAGAAAGAGGTCACATCCTTAAGGAACAGACAAGAGTCTGTCGCAGACCTGAGGAGGTGAAGGAGACGTGATCACACAGTGCAGCATGACATCATAGATGGGACTGAGCAGCCAGAAATAGGCACGAGAGGAAAAACTAAGGAAATGGAGTCAGAATGGAGTTCAGTTCACAGCTGGGTGCCAGTGGGGGTTTCTTTCTTGTGGTGAATGAAGCATGGCGATGCAAGACGCTAAGAAGAAGGGAAGCTGGGTAAGAGGCATAAGGGATCTTTCTTCACCATCTTTGCAACTTTTCTGTCATTGTGAAAGTATCTTTAAAATTGGTGAAGCTTATTTAAAAACTCAGTCCCCAAAGACGCCATGTGCAGAGGTCTGTAGTATTGATTACGCCTAGCGCAGACTGTAAAGAGTTAACCCCACAACTGGTTTGTTTTAAGAAATGAGTCCGGCTGATGCCTACATGCCCAGGTGGGAGTAACTCCACCCAAATTCCATCCCCACTATCAAAACCTTCTGACTAGAAGGATAATGGTCTAATTACAACTAAATATTGCGTCTAGTCTGTTCTAATTTGAGCATGCTTTCTCTTGTCCTTCAAGAGCTTTGTTTATATTCGTTTCCATAGAAACTGCCTGTGGCTTCCCTTTATCCCAATTGATTGCGAATAGAAGCCAGTACCCAGCACTGGACAGAACCTTTGCTGATTGCACTGGCACTGAGCATCCTGGTGCCCCGACTTGCTCTCTCTTGGTTCTGTCTCTGAGTGTACTCTTTTCTCAGGCCGGCATCATATACAGGGCAGGTGGGACTAAGGACCACAGGCAAATGAAGTCAGCATCTGTGGCAAAGGAACTACATGTTGATGTTTTTTAAGACAGGTGTTTGCCAGGTACAGGAAGATTCTAGAACTGGTGGCCTAAATGCAGTGAATTAACTTTCTGGTGAATCCAACTTTCACTTGGGCAGAATTGTGGTACTGAGACAATGTACTTTTTATCTTTGCTAATAAAACATCTCCTTCTGTTTTAGTCAAATCTGTTCAATGTTATCAGGGTATGGTACTTAACTAAAGAGAAAAGTAAAAACAGAAAAATTTGTATCGTGGCTTTTTAAAATTATGTTCCATAGTACATCCTGAGTTCCATTTGCACTGTATCTGTTCTTTTACACCATCTTGAAAACACTTTATAGTAGTAACTGTTGGGCTCAGATAGAATTGTGTGACAAACAGGATGAATGCAACTGAGAGAATTTTGTGAGAGTCTTCCGTCCTTGGAAAGCCGTGAAGTGTCTGGCATGTCTTTTTGATATGTCTATGGAAGTCTCTGTCCAAAAGCACGTATTTTCTCTAATCATCCTCTTTAAGGAGTATTTGTCTCATTTCTTTCATCTCCACATTATGTAGACAAATCTTCCTCAAGTAGGAAGGTGCTAAAAGTAAAAAATAATCCCAATGACTACTAACTCGAAAGAACCAATTTTATTTTGAACTCGAGTTGTAAGACTTGTTACCATCAGAAAAGCTAGTGGTGAAGAGACAGCACTACTCCCCCGTCTGGGCACCTCTTCATGCATCTTGTGTGAGAGTGTCCCCTCGGTAGCAGCTAATGTGACTTTTCTCATTCAGCACTCGATCTCCAAAAGATTCTGAGGAAAGCAAAAAATTATGAGTACCTGGAATTTTGCCCATAGGGGCTGCCAAGGGTCCGTGAACCTGGCCCGGCCAAGTCAGCCAGTCCACTTGGGTAATTCAGTAACATATCCTCCATCTTTGGAAGACACCATTCAAAATACTCATATGTCACCCTCACCATACCTTCTGACTAATCAATAGAGTGGCACCCCAGTGAAGTTAGGAGGGAAGGAGGGCAACTGTAATTTTAAAACTATAGTTGGTACCAGAAAGTATGATTTTTTTTGCTGCCACTTTATTTTTTTCTTGGCATTACAAACAAATATAGGGAGAGAGAGAGTGTTGCCAGGGGTTAAACCTTCTGAGGATCTAGGAATATCAGCTGCCTTTATCATATTTGTTGGATTTTATCTCTTGTAAAGAGGTTTCTCATAATCTTCAAGGATAGTCAAAAGTATTAAGGAACATCACTATACCTGGTTTTAAGGAACATTGCTATACCTCTCAGGCATTCAGAAATGGAGAAGTTAATTTTTCTGTATACAGCAAACTTGTTATTGAAAGATTGATTGAAGACTAATGTGGTCCCTCTTGCTTGCTTCTTGCATTTTCTGCACTTTCCTTCCATAAACTACATTTGTACACTATTAAAGAGCAGTGTTTACTTTTCTGTTTTCTTTTAGCTTATTTTTATCTTTATCGGTATACCGTATATACCCATGATAATCACACTCAATATTTGGAATTTGTACCAGAATATGACACTATTGAATTCTCATTTTTTCCCATTCCCCAACCTCCCACCCCCTAAATATATAAGCTTTGTTTCCTCTTTTATAATTACCATCAGATTTCTCCTTACCCCTCATTACTCACTCCTCCACATTTCCCTTTGCATATTTTCTATTTCACAATATCCATCATACATTCTAGAACTCATTAACATCTTCAGTTTTTCATACCAGAGAACAGATATGGTATTTACACCTCTGTGACCTATTTATTTCACTTATGAGGATGTCCTGAAGGTATGTCTATTTGAATATAAATGACTCAAACTTATCATTCTTTAAGGCAGAATAATACTACATTTTATAGAAAAACCACATCTTCTTTATCCAGTCTTCACTTAAAGGGCATTTGGGTTGTTTCCAGGATTGAGCTATCACAAACTGAGCTGCTACAAACATGGGTGCATATATGTCTCTATGATATGATTCTTTTAATTTTTTTGTGTGTATACTCCTAGCAAGGCAATAGCAGGGTCAAATGGGATATCTAATCCTAGTTTTTTTAGGAATCTCCACACTAACTTCCATTGAGGTTACACCAGTCTACATTCCCATCAACAGTGGAGAGGGATCCTTTTTCTCCGCAGCCTTGCCAGCATTTATGTTTTAATCTGATTTATGTGACTTTGTTTCTCAGTAAAATCCTTCTTACTAGAATAAGTGTGTATTTGGTAATTGAATTATTTCCTTCCAATACAGTACTGCTGATATTATAACATTTAATAATATTTTATTCATAAATAAAATTTTATATACCTAGCAATGAACATTTATTATGTAAAAAACATTTATTGGATATATCATATGTAAATATATATTTTAAAGATATGTACAATTTACACATGTGTGTGAAATTATTTTTGCAGGGAATCCCCAGTATTTGTGGAAAAAATTTTCAACTGGTAATAAAATTTTAATAGGTTATGCTCATGGCAAAAAGTCAATTAAGCTTCCCTAGTAATGTATTCTTCACAATGACAGTTTTGCCAGACTGACTGAAATGCTATAAGGATTTATAAATTAATCTATGTGTAAATTGGAACCATTTCCAACATGAAATATATAGAAACTTTTAAACTTTATTAGGGTGCTTACTACCATTATGGTCATGACAGCATAAGCATGCATGTATATTATCATTATTTTAAGAATGTCTGCTTAGTTCCTGGAGAACTTGGAAAAAAGGGACTCTAGCATAGGAAGCTATAAATTTAAAAGGCCAATCTAGCTTTTTAAGAACTCACAAAAGTTTTACATTTACAAGACAGACCATGCAATATCAAAACACAAAGATTAATGTTTGAATGAAGACTTCTTTTTATTTGGGAATGAAATCAGTGGAGAAACACAGAAACGGAAAATGTCAAAAAGACTAAGGAAAGTATTGTGCAGACGCTGCTGGACAGCTTGACAGTGGCTCCTGTTCTAGGATCTCAGGCAAAGTCATTAGACCACTTAGTTATTCCCTCTGCAGAAAGGAGACGCATAATGTGGGGTCCCAAATAACGAATATGGTCAGAGACTTGAGCGGCACAAATAAAATCTCAAGCATACTGCCCCTTACTGTCCCTTCAGGATATGTGTGTGAATAAAGAAGCAAGGATTACACATACCTCTTAAACTAGTTCTTGTAATCATTACAGCATTTAAGATAATCAACAGGTATTGTTATATCATCTGCTTCTGAGGGAGTTTACAAACAATTGTAGATACACTTGTCGGTAAAAGATCAAGGCTTTGTGATTTATAGGATCTCTATCAAAACTACTTAGTTTTTCATGCTACTGTAGCACAAAATAGCAAAAGACATCATAATGAACAAGTCCAGTGAGCTCTAATAAAATGCAATTTACAAAAACATGTAGTAGGCTGCATTCAACTGTGAGACACGATCTACCAACTCTTGTCATAGCTTTCACGCACTTTTTCTCTGATTTTCACTTCCAGTGAGTACTTAGGGAGTGACTTGCTAGGTGTTTCAAAATTACCTCTTTTGTAATGACTGACAGAGTCCACACCACTAGAGTATCTATTTACATAAAATGAAGGCAAGTCATTGGAATAGTCAGTTTTATGTCATGTATCAGTAGTGTCATGAGGAGAGATGGAAGAATTGAGCCAGGAGGTGTCATTACCTGTACTCTGTGCATAATGGCTCTTGTAAGGAATCTGGGCTGGAAAATAGAACTATAGAAAGAGCAATCAGATTGTGGAAATCAACCTCAAAGAAAACTCAGTGAGTCACTCTAATGTACCAAAGGAAATAGTTGGCTTTTACTGTATAGGACAGTCAGTAGGCTTTCGACACAATGACTGATAATTTACCTTTGTGTATACAAGGCTTCCATACAGCAGTTGTACCCATAAAAGCTTAAGAAATGTTTGTTCAAGGGCGTCCAGTCAAGAGGCACTAAGGAACAAAAAACATGCTTAACAACAGAGAAATCAGGTGGTGGTCATCATTTGACAGTATATATAATCTCTGACACTGAAGATGAGAGTGTGTGGAAAGAATCTAGTCCTAGAAACACACATTACAAAGTCCAGGTAGAATCTTGTGAATTCCTTGCATTAAGAATGATATTTTGATCTTCAAAATGAAGGCTAACTCAAGCAATCATTAGAATAAGGAGAAAATTGCTTCTCGGCCTTTTGGCTAAGATCAAGTGTAGAATAAGGAGAAAAACTGAGGTCAAAGCCAGACCTGCACAGCACTGAAAGGGAACGGGTCACAAGGAATGAACGGTGACCTGGGGAAAACTCAAGTGTCTTATAACTACAATACTGGTTTCCAAATCTGCCTGAAAACGAAAGGAACTTAAAAGGAATTCAAGGAAATTTAAATGAGATGTATCAGATGTGAGTAGATCATTAGCTGCCTAGCTTACAGGGAATTCTTTATTCCCAAACTTAGCAAGGTTAATGACATATTTTGATAAGCCAGAGCAGACTATTAAAATACAACAGTTTACCACAGGTAGCAACATTATACAGAAGTCGCAACTGTAGGAGGAGATATATGTTAACATGTTAAAATAGAATGAAATTACTAAGATCACAAATCCTAGAGTCAGATACTCTTGGGTTCAAACTTTGACTGATACTTATAAGGTCAACCATATATTTGTTTTTGCTACTATACAAAGTATGTCACATTTTATCCTCAGTTGGCTTCCCTCCAAAATGTTATAATAATGGCACCTACCTCTTAAGACCAATGTGGAAATTTAGTGAGAAAAATATTCCTGGTACTTTATGTCTCATTGGATAGAAATTGCTCAATAAAACATATACTTTATTAAGTAAAAATTAGTAGGGTTAGGAGTTTAGCATTTCCTACAGTATTGTTTGTTTAAATACGTATAGATTTCTTTGTCAAAACACAAGGCTAAGACTACCGGGAAGAATTTTACATTTTCTTTCAATTTTGCCAAGAACTTGTACTCTTGGGCTTTGAAACTTTTGCCAAAGGCAATTTCCAGGGCAAATTAAAAGCCTCCAGCAAATCAAAAACAAACCTACAGGTTTGGGTTGAAGTTTAAAGGCTGCTTCACTGTGAGGTGGACTAACAAGATTTCAACTTGAAGAAAAATAAATGAGCTCTTGCAGTATAAAGAGAAAACTTTTCTCCCCAAACTCATTCAGAATCAGCAACTGCTTCTCTAAAATTTTTCTTGAAGGCAATAAGTAAGCCAACCCTGAAGTGATCATCTTTGGAAGATACCCCTTCATCGAATAAATCTCAGAGGTCTGTTATGGTTTTAATCTGAACCTTTGAACAAGCCAAGATAACACTAGCATGTTCTTGATGTACCAGTAGGTTCATCAAACTGCAGCTTTGATGCATTAGCATTTTCTGGGCTATGATGAGGCTTCATCAACCGCAAGGGGACCAATTTGGACTGAAAATAGTGAAAAACTCAGCACGGGAGGATGATAGCACCCTTCCATATTTCCCCAACACCTAAAGAGAAAGTAAGATCTTTTCTGACCCAAATTGGCTTCAGACACTCATGTCAGAGAAAATGTTCCTTATTTCATCAACTAAGTAATAATCAGAGAGCAAATAATACTAATAATGACATATTTCTGGCTACTCACTACCTTTCAGTGAAAATTAAAACCAGATCTCAAGTCCTATGATAAAATCTTGTCATAAATAGACCTTCTTTTTTCCCTATGATTTAGGGAGATTCAGGCTTTCAAGTGAGCTGTGTTACATATCATATTCCAAATATGACATCAGTCTGTCATCTAAAATACCTTCTAAGCCAACGATGGCAAACCTTTTAGAGCTTTCAATGATTATAAACAGCCCGGTTGGCTACACATGCCATCTGATCACGACCCATGTTGTAAGCTATGCAGGTAGTAAGATTCAACATAGGCCAAATTTAAGCATGTACTTTAAGTTCCAGAATTAAGAGAGGAAAAGGTTAGGTGTAAAAGAACGTGGGGTGACATGTGCACATGTGTCCTATTGATTCTGCTTCTCTGGAATAGTATATACATAATATGGATTTATATAAGCTATTGGCACATGCAATTATATATACCAAGACATTCCACAACTTGTTATCTGGAACTTTGAGAGCAAGAACAGCATGTGGTATAGTTGGAAGGTCTGAAAGACGGATAACAAATGGTATAGATCCTTGTTTGAGCCTGAAAGGCAGAGAACCTGTACCTAAGGCAAAAGATTGACATCTCATCTCAGTCAGGCAGAGAAAAGCTGAATTTTGCGTTCCTCCACTTTTTTGTTCTAAACCCTCAATGGATAATACAATTTATTCAGAGTATAATTTAAATATTTAGTTCTTCCTCATCATCTTCAAAAGACTTCCTCAGAAATAATGGTTAAGCAGATATCTGAGCAACTTGTGACCCAATCAAGTTAACATATACAATTACTTAGCACAGAGAAGGATACAACTTTTAGTTTCTATATTCACTGTAGAATGATTGAATATAATACCCATAAAATCACTAGGTATTATGACATATAAATAATGCCTTTATCAAAGTTATCAAAGTTGAAACAAAGTTAACACTGTCTGTTAAATAGCCGTTCAGAAGGGAACTACCAACAGAAACAGGATTTTGCATCTGGATTTTCTATGTTACAACAAGAAGCAGTAAGGACAAAATGTTGGCATTGAGATCCCCCCACCTAAAACTTTATTATGTCTAGTAGTCAAATAATCTACCTGATTCTAACACATGAGATTTGTGAACCAATATCCTGGGGATCCTGTTATGACATTTTTCAATAATCAAAGAACATGATTTCTACAACAGAACTGTATAAAAGTTAAAATTTATTTTTATTCTTAATTTTGATATTTTACTGATTGATTCATTTTTATTAAAATATTTTAGAGGGGCCGGAGATTTAGCTCAGTGGTTCCGGCTCCTGCCTCGCAAGCACAAGGTCCTGAGTTCAATCCCAGTAACCACATACAATGCTGGGCATGGTGACTCACGCCCACCAGCAATCAATACCACATACCACAGTGCTGGGCGTGGTGGCTCACGCCTGTCATCCCAGCACTCGGGAGGCAGAGACAGGAGGATTGCTGAGTTTGAGGTTTGCCTGGGCTACATAGTGAGCTCAGGGCCAGCCTGAACTACAAAGCAAGACCCTGTCTCAAAAAAAAAAAAATTTAGAATGAGCTATGGATGTAACTCAGTGATAAAGTTCTTGCTTCCATGGACAAGGACCTGCATTCATCGCCAGCACCACAAAACAAAACAAAACAATGCAAAACAGGTACTTCAGGAATTTTCTAAAGCCAAACAAAAAATTTAGTTCTGAACCAAACATGTAAAATTTCACCTCTTAATGGTGCCATAAATATTGTACATTAACCAAAAATGTTAAAAATTCACTAAGAGGCCAGAGATTTAGCTCAGTGGTTCCGGCGCCTGCCTCGCAAGCGCAAGGTCCTGAGTTCGATCCCTGGTAACCACGTACAATGCTGGGCGTGGAGACTCACACCCACCAGCAATCAATACCACATACCACAGTGCCGGGCGTGGTGGCTCACGCCTGTCATCCCAGCACTAGGGAGGCAGAGGCAGGAGGATTGCTGAGTTCGAGGCTTGCCTGGGCTACATAGTGAGCTCAGAGCCAGCCTGAACTACAAAGCGAGACCCTGTCTCAAAAAAAAAAAAAAACCACTAAGAAAATGTATAAGAACTATCAGACTTGAGATAAGGGAAACAATACCTTGTGAATCCACTCAAAGAAGAAAGTTCTATGGAGTGACTCATAAATTCCATGGTCTTACTTCAAGCAACCACTTCCCAGATGGAAAAACTGTAGCAGAACAGGAAAGTTTTATTGAATTGAAGAAGTAAGAGGTAATCTTCTCTGATTGGAATCTGAGAATCTTGAGGCAGGAAACTATTGCAGAAAATGTACACAGGGCTGAAGTGGAACTCTAAGAACAGACAAAAAACAAAACCAACTAAACAAAAACTATGAAGACATGGTAATCTAAATAATCACTAAATTTAAATAAGTTTAGAAGATAATTCATCTCTCAGCCAACTAGGGCAGAATCCTCTTCTAAAACTCAGGATACTCATGAGAAACGCCCTGGAAGGTCAGTTCCTAACAGAATGTTAAGCTTGTCCTTGAGGAAAAAGAAAATTGGGAACTTTTTGGTAAACATTGATGGTAGCCTAAAGAGGCTGTCTTTCAAGGAATCTACCTGACTGTCAGACTATATTTCAACAGTTTTTAGAAGAAAACAAAAATCTGGGGAAAATAAGAATCAAGATATGTCATGTACATTTACAAATTCCCAGTGAAAGAATGGGATCATAATATATTCCTAAAATGTACCAATAAACCCAATTTATTTAAAACATTACTACATAATAAAAATAAATATTAATTGGAAACTCAAACCCAAAATCCAGCCACTCAAAGTATATCATCAAAATGGCTGGCACCTGTTCCAAAATTAGTAGAAATTTGAATAAAGGCAAAAATTTCACTTGTAAGTAGGCCAAAAATCTATACAAAGAACTATAGATTTTAGAAACAAGGGTGTTAAAAGATAATCATGTCAAAAGAATGCATCTAATATTATAAAATAGCTGGGTGAACTTAACATAATAAATGTACTTAAACCTAAAATATATGATTTTGAATTCATAGGGGGTTTAGAATGTATGATAGGTAATGGGAAATAGGAAGAAAATGTTCAGAGAGAAAGGAGAAAGGGGAGGTAGGGGAAAGTAAAGAAGGGCAAGAAAAAATTTGATGGTAAAAATAAAAAATGGAGGGGTTACCCACCTTTCTGGGTTCCCCGTTCTGCCTCTCTTGGGCAGAAGCTTTCTTTCTCAATAAAATTTTTCCACTTTAAAAAAAAAATGGAAGCAAAGCTTATGTATGTAGGGGATGAAGGCAGTAGGGAAGGCAAGAGAATGGGGAAAAAATCAAGATATATCATGTACAGGTACAAATTCTCAGTGTTGAATGTGACCATAAATTTACCAATGAACTCAACAAAGGAAAAAAATTCATAGCAATAGAAACCACCTAAGTGAAGCATAAAGAGAAATAAAACAAGAAAAACAAGTGTCTCAGTACTACATAGTAAAATATCAAGCATTCAAACATATATGCAATTTATTTACATAAAATAAGCCAAAACAATAGGTAAAGAAATAATTGA
>PVIC010001228.1:0-26303 GCA_004025085.1 Thryonomys swinderianus
TAAATTAAGGAGTGCTTACATTTAAATGTTAATGGAAGGCACACTTTCTCAGATAAACTGTTCTATCACCAGGAGGAAATTTTAAGAATACACTTCATAAATTAGAAAATGTTATAATAAATTTATGAAATTCTGTAAAAGACTTTCATATGAATCATAAATGATATAAAAATTATTAAAAATTCAAAAAACTGTCACATATGACAAAATATAATTTAATATAAAATACATTTAGTCGTATACTTGAAAAAGCCACTTTGTAAACCTTTTGCACACACTAATTACCACAAAATGCTGTCACATCAACTTCTGCCTTCTGAGGCTCCTGGGTCCTGGTCAGTTCTTTCTGCTCAACTAAATTCAAATTTCCTGATTAAACTACCCAGAACTTGAGTCTTCTTTATCCAGTAAAAAAACATTACTTCATAAAATGTATATGTCACACATTTCTTTTAATGTTCTAAGCAATCTTTTCAAAATAAACAATACAAAAACATCTTAATCAATTCCATGGGTTTGGTATGAAACATGAAAATTTTTAAAAATCCTACCTGATAAGGTGAGAAGTTCTAAAATATATAAGGAGGTCCAATAATTCAATAGGAAAATATCTGATTAAAAGTAAACTAGAGACCTAAATATAGCTATATTCCAAAGAAGACACACAAATCACCAATAGGTATACAAGGTTGAATGACTATAGTCATTAAGCAGATGAAAATCAAAACCATAAAGAAATGTCTCTTCCTATCTGCCAATTTTTTTTTCAAAAGACAGCAGTACTGGTGAGGATGTGGCTAAGTTGGTAAGGATGCAGAATGGTGGGGCTGTATGGCACTTACTTCCAAAATCATAATTACAATCACTTATGATGCAGAATTTCCATTTCTGGGTATTTATCAAAAGAATGAAAATCAGGACTGAAAAACAGGTATTTGTACTACATGTTCATTTTAGCAAAGCTGTAGAAATTATCTAAATGCCACCAGCAGGTGGCCAGATAAAAGAATATAGTACATAGAATACTTTCCAGCTTTAAAAAGAAAATAAATTTTGCAGTAAGTGATAGTGATGACCTTGAGAATATTATCCTAATGGAAATCATTCTCTAAAAGACAAATGATTCACTTATATGAGGCATCAAAAGTAGTCAAATGTATCAGAACAAGGAGTGGAATGGTGCTTTTGAGGCACTGAGAGAAGGGAAAAATGAATAATTATTATTTAATGGGTAGAAGACATACGTAATGTATAATTTTAGGTGTACTACATTCAGCACTAATGTATTACACCATTAAAGCTAGGGTGAGAAGGGAGATCTTTAAAAGTAGGTTGAGAAGGTAGATACAATAATGTATCACATCTTTAAAAGTAGGTTGAAAGGGTTGTGTTCTTACTACAATGAGATTTGAAACAAAAGTTTCTGTAGCATGAGATGAAAGATGATCTCTGGTCCAGCTCTGCCCAGATCATCTTATGGTGATGGCTCTGTAAAAGTTAGAACTGTGGAGTCGCTGGCAGCTTCTTTCTTAGTCTCACAGTAATCTCAGCCTTTTGCTCCAAAAGCTCAGCTTGTTTCAGTTTCACAACATAGTTCATTAGGGAACATTTGCAAGAATAAATTTATAAAGATATGAATTAAAAGAAGAAACTTCACACAGGAAAAAATCAACTACAAATGTTAATAGCAATATATCACAACAGAACAATGTGCTAAGAACAAATAACATACCTATATTCTTATTATGGGGGCAAAAGAGGTAGAAAAATGAGAGTAAAGAGTGAGTCATAGGCTGCCACATTTTATTGTGGGTTTGTGTAATATTCTTCTCCACAGAAAAACTCTCTAATTCCTGACATACAATTAAAGTAGATTCAAAAAACTTCAGACCTAGAAGAAAACTCACTCACCCAAAATACAGCTCTCAAAGTCAAAGTAAGATATTTACCAACAAATTCAAAGTAGAATAAAGGTCTAATTTTCACCCTGTACTATTACATCAATAATTGGAATATTTACTTGAATGACAACACACTTGAAAAAAAACATACAAGTGGAGAACTATAAGAAATTAGAATTTTTCAGAATGATCTAGCTAACTCTATATTTAAAACCGGTAATTTTTCAGGTTTTTAAAAATGACAAAATTTTAAAAAGTCATTAAGAAGACATTTTTAAAAACTGTAAATTTCTAAAAGCCCAGTAAATAATGATTTTTCTACATTCTGAAGAATGTATATATACTGAGGTATTTCAAAGACAATTATCATTTCATAGCATCTCTTTACTTTTCTTGTTGTTTTTTCAACTTTCTTTCCAAGTACAGAGAGAGGGATGCCCCACTTTCCTGGATGAGGCTGGAAGATCCATTGTTCTCCATTAGAAAACAGTGCTTATGTTTGATCTGAGACTGTAAACTGGTCTACACTGGTTTTCTCTAAGGCTACCAATGGGGAAGGTGTCACCACAAGAGTCTGATCCTAATCTACTACCCCTCATTTGTTCCTTTAAAAATGATGGAGGATTGATCTACTTCAGATAAGATCTAAATATTCACCTTGCATTTCTGCAGGGCCCTTCTTCTGGAACTTCTTTGCAATTTAGTACAGTTTAAGACAGATGGATTGAATGATCTGTTACTTATATTCACTAGACCAATGCTGCTCAAACTTGACTGTTTGCTAAACTCCTGAAGATTAAGATGCACTTTTTGAAATATCATGTATAAAGAATACATGGAAATTTAACGTATGAGCTTCAAGTGTTTAATGGTACATGATATGATAAAAACGCATACTTTTGAAATAGTAATTTTACACATTACCATAATAAAGGTAGGCTTTCTATGTGCTTCCTCTTAGGATGCTTACAATACTACTTATGAACAAATTTTGTTAAAATAAAAAAAGACCTAACTGTAATATTTCTACCCAGGTTGAAAGGGACTCTAAAGATCAAATGACCCAGTTTCACTGACAGATAAATTGAAAAGAAAAAAAAAAAGAAGGAAACCCATAGATTGTTAATGATCTTAGAAATATGTCAACCAAATTCCATAAATGCCTTTGAATTCAAGTTATCTCTAAATAGAAAAAAATGAAGCAATCAGAAAAATTAGTACATTAAAGAGAGGGATTACAGAAATAGAATTATTTTAGGTGTAAAAATGTGATTCAGAAAAAGTGTATAATTTTAAAGATATATACTGCAATATTTTTAGATGTATGGATAATGTGTGGTGCATGTATTTGTTTCAAGATAATTCTGGAAGCTAGAAATGGTGGGTATGCAGGAAAACAGATATGCATAATATGCTAACAGTTATATATACCTCACTTCAAGAACTTGATACTTTCCACAATTCTGGTTATGAATTGAGTTGAAAAACCAAATCGATTTCCATGCTCAGGTTCAAGGTTGATCTTATGTAGAAATTTAATTTAGTTCTCCTCAAATTCAATTTACAATCAGAGTTGAAGAGAGAAGTGTGTTTGTGACTGCATAATAAATATATCCAGTTATGTCTGTTATGTACATATTTTCCTAATAAAGCCTTTTAAGTGAATATTACTCTCAGAATGAGCAAAAAAACAAAATTAAAGTAGTGAAGTCTCTGAAACAGAGAAAACCAACCTGTTGGGTAATACATGGGGAGAGAGAAATGTTCTGCACAGGGTTTGGCTGAGCCATTCCACTAACACAATGTGCTGCATAAAACAAAGGGCTCTCTGGAAATGTAACAGCATCACCTCCACAAAACATTTGAATTATGTGCCAATAAAAGCATGGAGAGAAAGACTAATATTAGATAGAAGGTAGAAAGAGATACTTTATTTTCTTAACAAACTCTTACTCATATCTTTTACAGATATGTAGAAAACTTTCTTAAAGGAGTTGGTTGGAGGAGATTAGAAGGTAAACAATTTAGAATTAAATACATGTGATATTAGCCTTTTCTCCCAAAGATGGAGTGCTCAAAACTAAACTGTGTATAAACTGCTTTTAAGATCCATACTTGGCTTTTCATAGATGTTTAAAGTCAATGCCCAGTTTGGAATTTCATTACTCTAATCTCGCCCATACAATCTTCCAGTTTTGTATGAATGGCTTGCAACTGTGTTCTATGTGCCTGCATTTTACGAGGCACCTATGTTACTAATTCAACTTAAGTACCTGCCTTTAGACTTGACTGAAGCCTTTGCCCTCCCTTTGGCCTGTTCATGTCACGAACTCATTGGAGTGTATCTGTTTGGATTATAGTCAGTTTGAACTCACTATTCAGTCAATAATTGAACTATGTTCCTAAGAAGCAGTCTGTTTAACACCAAGGGAGAAGAGCACAGCTTGACCCTTGTGAAGTGTTATGAAGAGCTACCGTGAAGAGGAGACGTCCTTTATTCTGGTTGGAGTATTTTGTTGCTATCTCAACCTTGAGTGAGGCAAACTGTGAATGGTATATAAAATTCCTTTATCTTTGCTGCTCCAATGTTAGGAGGCTTTAAAAAACACAAAGACATTAAAACTGGATCTAGTCTATAGCTAAACAATTTTAATGCTTATGATAATTTAAACTAGGAAGATAATAGTGTCACTTATTACATCTACATTCTAGGCAAGCACTGAGCTCAGAGCTTTATACGTCACATTCCATTTGTCTACTTTTGCTGTACTTGGCATTGCAGAAGACCAGCCTTCAAGCTGTTCCACTCAAGCCCACCACTGTTTCCTACAGAGCTGGCAATGGCAGTGAGCAGAATTACTGGAGACTTTAAATATATATTTGGGGATTGAGCTGGAGCCAGCTCATACTAATTTAAGACACTATTTTTTCCCAGTTCACCATTAAGTGACATCATATTGGCATGGTAAAATGACCATGGGGAATTTCAACTACAGAAATTAGTAAATACCACCCCAGAGATCCACCCATTAAAACATTTGTTACACATCTTTCATTTATTCTCTAAGAAGAATTATGTCATTGAGAATATCTGACCAGGTCCTACAGTTATAACTGCAGAGAAGTTCAAAATAAAGGACTAACTTTAAGGAAATAAAGGAAAAAGAAAGAAATCATCCTTGCATGGAACTCACATGCTTTATTCGCTACCCTTCAACTGGTTTTATTTATTTATTTATTTTTTTAGAGGATCAGGTGAAAGATCCATGACTCTTTGGGTATCTTTCAGGAACAGAGAGGGCTTGGGGGTCTGAGAACCCAGGGATGCCAGGTGGGCTTCACCGCTTGAACAACTATTTGAATGAGTAAGGTTTTCTTGGGGGCAAAGCCACCCTACTTGTTTATGTGATGTCTGTGGATGATCTCACACCTGAGCACAAGTACAGAGTAGTTGCTACACAGACAGTATGTCTAGTAAAGCCAGAAGTATTTACTCTGTGCTAATTTGCAGAAAACTATTTCCATGAATGATAATGGAAACCGTGTGTATATGCATGATGCTTGGCTTTGGCTTCAGCTTACACACGGATGAAGCTGGATGAGGTCACCTTCTTAGTCTTACCTTAGTTTCATGGAGAGAGCTGAGAAATCTAACCACCACTGTCATAGAGGTTACTTCATCCATATGCTCTCACATGATTTTATTGTGCTGGGGAAACCATCATGTCAGAAAAACAATCATGTCTCAGTTTCACCTGGGGTGAGATACTCACTCTATGAAACTCTTTATTCAGTCATTAGTTCAACAAATATTATGGAAGGTCTCTTTGGTTCTAGCCTCTTAGATTACAGGCACTGAGGCTCCACCCATGAACAAGCTTCTGCTCAGATGAATCTTGTATCTTGGTGGATCTCTGGGGCAGCGTTTGCTTTTTGTCTACTATAATACCATGAAGTGACAAGCAGAACTTAAAAAAAGAACTTATAGCAACTCAGGCTGCTGGACAATGAACCAGGGTCCTTTTAAAATGTTTAAGGAAGACATAGTTAAGTAGATTATACATAAGCAGAAGACAAAAAACAAAGTAAAAGACTAAGCTGGGTGCTACTTGAGGAGGGAAGAGGAAGGAGGTAACCCCTGGCAACTATGTGCTCGGATTGTTGAGAAAAAGTCATGTCAAGAAGGAAAGAAGAGATCAGGCATGACAGATTATGTCAGCTAGGTAAGTAGGGTTAAGATCAGATTTGTGTTTGTAAGCACAGAGAAGATTTTGTATGCTATTGTGATGACGTGGAAAACTAACCAGAAATTTTGAGGAAGCAGCTGAGTTGACCAGCACCCTGTCTTCTCTGTGGAGCTACAGTGGTTAATGAATCCATACAGTTGGAGGCTCCTGTTAAAATGCAAGCAAGAGCTGAACTGTGTGTAGAGATCTAAGGGATTAAAGGAAAGTGAGGGCTGGGGATTTAGCTCAGTGACACTGCTGCCTGCCTTGTAAGCATAAGGCCAAGAGTTTTGTTCCTGGTACTACAAAAACGAAAACAAACAAACAAAAAAAGGAAGTAAAAGTGATCTTTAATGAAAATGCTTATAGGCTTACGAAGTCCTCTTTATAATCAAATATTAACTTAGTTCTTTTCATAGACTGGGAAATGGAGAAGTATTCATACATTCACTCAACAAACATGTGTTGATCATCAGTAAGAGAACAACTAGTAGTCTAGATAATAATTTAAAAGAATTTTATTTCATTGGAAAATTATAAGCAACAACTGAGTTCTTTGTTTATTCACTCCCTCTTTTACTTTATTAATAAATTGAGTTTTTAAGAATACATTATGATCACATTCTTCATTGAGAATTGTACCTGTACATGACACATTTAGATTTTTATTTTTTTCCCGTTGTCTGGCCCTGCCTCCATCCCTGCACTCCTTATACACATGAGCTTTGTTTCCTTTTTTCTTTTTACCTTCAAATTTTTTTCTTTCCAGTCTTTAATGTTAGCTGTTCCCACTCTTGCTTCAACCCTCTCCACTAAGCTCTCTGCACCCACAGGCCAACTCTGGTGTCAACCGATCTCAGTCAAGACAACTGCACTATAATGTTCTCATCCTGGGTCTGAGAGAGAAAGGAATGGATTGAAATATATTGTAGCCTTTACGATACATGCACACAGTCTTGTGTACAAGGGATGAGTGTTTTAATCATCCTGTCAGCAATTTTTCTGTCACTATTAATATATTTGGGTAATTCTCTAACCAATTAAGTACAGAATTTGTTGAACTTATTTTTAGTCTTTGTGAACTCAGCTCCCCTCTGTTGCTTTGTTAACTTTTTTTGTGAAGGTTCTAGACAATATACACATAAAGTTTTATCAGATATTATTAACAACATGGAGAGACATAGATTGTTGCTAATCCCACAGGCCTCCATGTTGTTTTAGGTACTGTGAATTTAATTCCTAAATTTGTGCTTCTTTCTTTGGTCTAAACAAAGATCTTTGAAATGACTGAAAAAAATCCAAATGCAAAAGTTTGTTTTCCCACTAAAGAGACTTTAGCTGCAAGTGAAGATGTGGCATTTCAGTAGAGTTGAAATAGTGTTCCTTGTCTCATGGGTATGCCTATGACTCCAATGGCCACCTGTCAAGTCCCCTAAAATTTGGTATACATATAACTACAGGAGGAGTATATGTGAACTGGAAGACAATTCACAAACATGTGAATAAAAGTACTAAGCTAATATTCCTGAGAATATAGTTTTGATATCTGTGATTTCCAGAATGGAAGAACAACTATTTCATTGTGATTTAAAAATTAGTAAAGCAGGAAAATGATAACAGCTATGAAAAGTTTTACATACCTCATATAAAATGTGTAAATATTTATCATTGTTGATATATTTTTAATTTTGAAAAGAATCAATGTGTACAACCTTGATGGTATTTTTTTGTGTGTGCTAGAATGAAGATAAAAAATAAAAGCAAGGACTTGGTAACAGTCCCCAAGGTGTGGGTGATCTACATTGCAGATCTAGGCTTAGAAGTGTGCCTGGGGAGCTAGGAAGGGTTAAAGTTTTGTCTGTGACACTGAAATTGAGGCCAGCTGTAGGTCATATTCACGTCCCAGTCACAGGAAAATGAACCTGTGAGACAGAACCTAATTATCTGCTAAACCAAAAGCCAGTCTCAGTTCAATAACTTACGACAGAGCTAGCAGCCAGATATAGTGTTACCATGGCAACTTTGGAAAAAGCTCCACTGTGGTTGAGAATAAGGAGGAAGGAAAGGAGACTGTAACCCTAAATGTGCTGTAGCTGTTTGATCTTGGACAAGTGGATTTGTCTAGAAAATCAAGTTATTCTATACATGCTTTCCATTATCTATTCATTTTAATATCTGCAACAATTACGAGACAGAAAAATCTCATTATAATGTTCTCTGGGTTTTAAAATGATTCATTTGTTAATGGCTTAAATACAAATTAATTAAAAAATAAGCTTTCTCTTTCTCCTCCTCCATGGCACTCCTAAGTACAGATAAAATAGAACACAAAAGGTGGAATTTCTGGAATGTCAGCATTCTAATGAATGAGATATATGTTCATAAAATTCACTGTCATTCTATTTTCTTCTGCTTCCTATTCCCAAAGATATTTGTGGAGGATAACTTTTGGGAAATGTAGCAATAGTATTTGATTTTCTAAGGGGTATACAACTGAAGAGTAGAGGAGAAAAAATTTTGAATTTTGCCCAAATTTCAAGTACAATCATTTTCAGGGCTATTGAGTTAAGAAGAATCAAGCTTTAGAAGGAGGCAAGCCCTTCCAGGTTGGTCATCTTTCTTCTTGTCAGTTCATTTTTGTATTTTTTTTTTCTGGAAGGACACTGGATTTGTGAATTTGCAAGTGATTCAGCTTTATATACATAAAAATTTTAGAGGCCAGTTATTATGAATATGTGCAAATAGCATGTCAGTAAAATATTAGCAGTAGGAAAAATAAGAGCTGATCATATACTCATTTACACATAAAAAATAAAAAATACATTCCTCTGTTTTGTAAAATCATTCCCAATGGAGACAAATCATACTAAGGCCTGTCAGTTCCACTGACTGTATTTGAGCATATTTGACAATTTTAGTTATGTCATTAATAATGTAAAAAGGCATGTGTAGCACTCAGAATTATCACTTAAGTTTAGCTACACAGTTGCAATATTAAAATTGAATCAGCTACATAGCTACATGTGAATACTACATAGATACAGGGGTTATTTGTGTATAACAGAAACCTATTGGGTTTGGAATAAGGAGAGGAAGAAATATGGAGATGAATTACATTCTTTTCATACACATGAATAACTGCAGTAATGTAAACAAGAAAACATAAAATGGAAAGTAGATTTTATTCTAGCAGAAATATGACTAAGAATGTAGCCTGAAATTTGCTAATAAATTAGTCACTTATGATATCTGTGGAATTTCTTTAAGATGTCATATCTTATAAAAATACTTTAACCTACTCCTTTATACTGTGTATTACATATGTAGAAATCCAGCACTTCAAGCTCCTTTAGACATAATAAACAAAAAAGAGCTTTAGCATTGTAGGAAAATTAAAAAAAAAGATGTGTGTAGAAGGCAGGGAGACAGAAAAGTAACACCACACAGCAAAATGAATTTTCTGACTAATTTCCATGTGGAGGTAACCTAGCCTTTGCTCATGACCCTAACTTAATTCCTTTTCAAGTAAATGGAAGCCAGAGAGTAGACCCCTTTCTAGAGCAGATGTTTTTCAGATCTGATTACTGGTGAAGATTTGCAAAGATGCCAACTAAAACAATGAGGTCTAATGTTTGGATCCTGTTACTTCTAATATAAGTATTTCTCTTAATCTTTCCTCTTATATGAATTAGTTAATTAGGAAAGAAAATGAAACAATTTTACCAGAGAAACATCTGAAAGAGCTATTGATTCAAATGCTTTTACATTTTAGCCTTATCACACATGATTAGCTTGCAGATATGAGCTTAGTAATAATGTAAAACACTAAATTTCACTGGATTCTCTTGAATTCCACGGAAAGATATTAGAAGCATTAAGAAAGAAATCATACTATTTTTCTCACAATGTTTTCAGCCAGTAATTTTCTGAGAGATAGCCATGATTTTACAGGCTTTGTTAACTCTTCCATGCAAGTTCTTTAGAATTATAGTTAATAGTTCTTAAGTTTGTAGGTAGATGTGTGTGTGTGTGTGTGTGTGTGTGTGTGCTGTTTACTTCTAATGGTAATGCTGAAATCCATAGGTGAGCACTGTTTAAACCATATGTTACAAAAGTATTGACATGTTCAATTGACATTAAACACAATAGAAAAAAATAAATAGAAAATAATTTTGCCACTTAAAATAATCTCTTTGTCATACAGAAGGTATGTAATGTTTTTAAATGAATTAGTAAATAAAGAGGCCTATATGTTAGAGCCCAAAACTTAATTTCATCAACATCAAGTCAAAGAAAAGTTGTCTAGGGAAAAAAAATTGGAGAAGAGAAAGATTAAAACCTATGATGCTCTTGGAAAACCTATGATGCTCATGTGGTTCCAATTTCCAAAGGTTCTCAATCTACACATTAAGAAAGAAAAGGAAAAGGAAATCTAGTAACATGATTATAAATATTGGATCTATCTCTTTAAAGTGGACTAGAATATATGATTGTAATGTATAATAAAGGCATAATTAAACACCTTTGATTTCTACTTTCTCATTAGGTTTTGGAACTGTTTTTTTTTTTTTAATTGAATTCTTAAACTTTTTTTTTTTTTTTTTTTGAGACAGGGTCTCACTTTTGCAGTTCAGGCTGGCTCTGAGCCCACTATGTAGCCCAGGCAAACCTCGAACTCAGCAATCTTCCTGTCCCTGCCTCCTGAGTGCTGGGATTACAAGCGTGAGCCACCACGCCTGGCTTTAATTGAATTCTTTATTGGTACAATTTATATACATCTCACAGTCACATATAACATTGGGGAATCTGTACCAGTATATGACATGAGTTAATTCTCATTTTTACCCATATCCCTACCCACTCACAACTCCCCACCCCCTATATACATGCTCTTTTATTTTCTTTCTGAATCATATTTATTCCTTCCCCTCATTACATTCCCACACCAAATTTCCTATTCTACAAAAACTGTCATACTGTTTTTTATTCTTCATTAACTTATAAAGTGGATCAGAGTGTTGGTCTTCCACTACTGAAAAGACTGCTCGGGAAAAAAAACAAAAAAAAAAACAAAAAAAAAAAAACTCTTGTAAGTTGCTCACAGATGAACCTGTTTATTGACAAAAAAAAAAAAAAAAAAACCTATCCTTGGCTAGTTTTTTAACCCCTTTGAAACTCCAAAGAATTTTCCATTTATTTTTTCCTAAAGACTTCAGGCCTTTTTTGAGATATGAGAAACTTCCCCAGCTCTCTTCCTTGCCTTGGTAAGGGGCATCCGTGGATGCACATCTGGTTTTGGAGTTAAAGGGAATAGTTAATAGCTCAAATTTTCTCTGTTTTTTTGCTGTAATTCCTATAAATATCTGCAAAGCTGCCTCCCAGGTTTCTAAGGGAAGGGGACTATAAACTCTCATCTTCATACGATCTATTTGTCACCTATTAACCAATTCCCTTCCTCAGGCCTTGAAAATCGGAAATATCACTTTCCTACATCTAGTTTTCTCTTCTACCTCTGGAATTCTTGTCCTTTCACTTGAAAGTTTTATGGCACTCTGTGATTTGCCATTAGTTACCTCTAGATCATAACTTAAACCATTCTGTAGTTCTATGGTTAGCTTTTATCCAAAGGCTTTTTATTCTATGATTGAGAATATTTTGCACAAAGCTCTTTAGAAATTAAAAATAAAACAATTTCTTTCTTCTCAAAAACCTATCTTTTTCAATTTAGAATTGTTTATTTTAAGCACATGGCACTTGCTATAAGTTCAAAATAACCTGTTGGCATTTTAAATTTTTTGTTAATTCTCTTCTTGGTTATTTCTTCCCACTTGTTAAAGCAATAGAGGTCACCAATCAAAGGATTATAGAAAAAATAAAGCAATAAGTATAATGGGATGAGGTAATAACTTTGGTTTAAATTTTCTAGTTATCATGCCATAGCTAAACACCTGGCTCTGTAAATTCAACTTTATAATATTTTTCTCAGGTGCATTCTTGTCTTCCTATTGCCACTGACACCATTGTTATTCAGTCCATTTTCATATGTCCCAACTAGCGTCTAAGAAGAAATTTGCATAGGATGATTTGGGATTAGTAGGCTCCTCATATAGAACTAATAAGTTTAACACCATTGGGCTTGAGATTTAGTGCAGTGGTTCCAGCGTCTGCCTAGCAAGTGCAAGGTCCTTGGTTCGATCCCAGTAACCACATACAATACCAGACGTGGTGACTCATGCCCACCAGCAATCAGTACCACATACCACAAATGCCGGGCTTGGTGGCTCAAGCCTGTAATCCCAGCACTCGCGAGGCAGAGGCAGGAGGATTGCTGAGTTCGAGGCTTGCCTGGGCTACATAGTAAGCTCAGGGCCAGCCTGAACTGCAAAGCGAGACCCTGTCTCAAAAAAAAAAAAAAAAGTTTAACCCCATTTATGACCACTAACACTATCCATTTAAACATAAAAAGAACCTGGTATTTTCAGAACTGAAAAATAGAACACATGTCTAAAATCGGATATATTTAATAAAGTAGTGCCCTACCAAAATATCACATTGGGGTTTCACTTAATTTATTATCAGAGGCAATTAAAATTGTTAGTTTTTCTGCAACATCTATTTTTTTATTGCTCTGATTTTAGCTAGGTGAATCTAGACTCAGAATAAAGTCTGCATTCTTATGCATGTCCTATCCTAAAGTTTTTGTGTATCTAGTAATTAAATTCTAAGGGCATATTGGATGCTGCTTTTAAAAATTCCAAATATTTTCTATGAAAGCAAGTTCAGTGTCTTCCTCTTTCTTTTTCATGTATACTGAATGAAAATGAAGAGTACATTTGAAATCCAATGGCCATCTTGAAATTAGCTTGGAAACATAAGTCACTCAAATTGGGCAAAAAGGTATATGTAACTCAGACTCCAGATCTCAAGTGTGCAACTATATCTCAGGAAGAATGATTCCCAAAGATATGTAATTACTTCAAAATTTTCCACTAGGTCTTCAACATCATATGACGACACATTCATACCATGAGAGTGACTCAGCTTTCCCTTGCTCTAACTAAACAACTGAGATAATCAGCTTACAAAAAGAAAGGCTTATTTTGGTTTCCAGTCTGGGGTTTCAGCTCATAGCCCATTGGCCTGCTTGCTTTTGGGATTGAGGCACATGTTATGTTAGAAATCTTGGTGGAGTTAAGCACCTCACTTCAAGCCCAGTACATAAAAAAAGGACAAGGTTGGGTTACCACTCTCTCCTCTTCCAAATTTAGTGCTCTTGATGACCTGAAGACCCTTCAATAGATCTTAGCTTTTAAGGGTTCCATCATCTCTAAATATTAGATACTGTGTATTTAGTACATGGAATCTTGGGGATATGCCAGACCTGACTGATATAGTACCATGCCTGTTATCAAAGTTCTCCTGACTAAAATAAGAGGTCAAAAGAAGCTAATGCAGGTTCACAGAAGGAATGCAATTATTCTTTAAAAAAACTTCAATACTATTTATTCACTCATTTAAATGCAACAACCCCATTAAACATTAATACAACTATATTTTCCAAAACAAAATTAATGAGTAGTGGCGCACTGGCTTCTATTTTTATAAAACAACTGGATAGTCATGTCTCCTTTTTCATTCAGTAAATTGTAATATGTTCTTTTGGCTGCAGTTAGAAAACAGAATATTTTAATAACCTTTTCAGTGACATGTAGATACATTTCTCAAATACTATACAGGAACTTAAGGATAGTTTCTAAAAGTTTAATGTATGGAACCTAAAAACCGTATCACTGATTTTTCCATATTCTGTTATATTTAGGTCAACAGTCTCTCTGTCTCTCTCTCTCTCTCTCTGTCTCTCTCTCTCTCTCTCTGTCTCTCTCTCTCTCTCTCTCTCTCTCTCTCTCTCTCTCTCTCTCTCTCTCTGAGACAAGGTCTCGTTTTGTAGTTTGGGCTGGCCCTGAGCTCACTATTTAGCCCAGGCAAGCCTCAAACTCAGCAATCCTCCTGCCTCTGCCTCCCCAGTGTTGGGATTACAGGCGTGAGCCACCATGCTCAGGACTGTGGTATGTGGTATTGATGGCTGGTGGGTGTAAGTCACCACACCCAGTATTGCATGTGGCTACCGGAATTGAACTCAGGGCCTTGTGCTTGCGAGGCAGGCACTGGAACCACTGAGCTAAATCGCCAGCCCAGTCTCTCTCATTTTTTTAATTGAATTCTTTATTGGTACATTTTATATACAACTCACAGTCACACTCAACATTGGGGAATTTGTACCAGTATATGACATAGAGTTCTCATTTTTACCCATATCCCAACCTACTCCACAACCTCCCAACTCCTATATGCGTGTGCTTTCTGTTTTTTCCAAATCATATTTATTTTTCCTCTCATTACTTTCCCTTACCACATTCCCTTTGAATATTTCCTATTTCACAAAATCTATCATACATTCTAGAACCCACTTACATCTACAGGTTCTCATAATAAAGAAAAGATACAGTACTTACATATCTGTGATCTATTTATTTCAGTGTGTCCTGCAGATGTATCCATTTGCACATAAATGAATGAAAATTGTCATTATTTATGGCAGAGTAACACTCTATTTTATTAAAAACAAAACAACAACAACAAAACACATCTTCTTTATCCAGCCTCCAGTTGATGGGTATCTGGGTTGTTTCCAAGATTGGCCTATCACAAACTGAGCTGCTATGAACATAGGTGTACATTTGTGTTTATAATATGATTCTTTTAATTCCTTCAAGTACATTCCCAGCAGGGGAATAACAGGGTCAAATGGGACCTCTAATCCTAGTTTTCTGAGGAATCTCCACACTGATCTCCACAATGGTTGTACAAGTCTACAATCCCACCAACAGTGGAAAAGTATTCCTTTCTCCCTGCAGCCTCACCAGTATTTATTGCTGATCGCCTCTATAGCATGAAAACTAACAGAAAGAATCAATAAATGGTATCTCAACCTACTAAAAAGCTTCTTCCTACACAGCAAAAGAAACCACTGGCACTGTTAAAAGAAAACCAACAATATGGGGAAAAAAATCTTCACTAGCGGTTTGTCAGACAAAGGGCTACTATCTAGATTATGCAAAGAACTTAAACAAATCAATCCCTCCAAATTTAAAGACCCAATTCAAAAATGGGCATCTGAAATGAACAAACACTTCCGAAGAAGTGTCTGAAGTCAAAGCAGCCAGGAAGCCAACATCACTGGTCATTGGAGAGATACAGATGAAAACTACACTGAGATTCATCTCACTCCACAAAGAATGGGTGCTATTATGGAATACAGTTATTCTTATTCTTTTAATATGAACAAGGTAGAAAAACTAGGTCATCTTGTCTTTCATTTTTGTCATCACAATTTGAATTCCTGTGTAGTCTATAATAATTGAATATTAAGGAGATTATCCACTCACCTTTTCATTTTCACAAAATGATTCTCAAGTTTTTCAATTTTGTAGTCTCCTTAGAAAATCCTATGAACACTAGTGGATCACTTTCTTTGGGAAGAAGTGAGCATCCGTGCAAAATTTCATACATAATTTTTGTAGGAAGAGGAAACCACGACACAACACAAAACAGAAGTTCGGGTACATATGCATTTCATATTGAGTGATCCTGGTTTATAGCTCTGGTTTTTCTTCCTGCACAGTTTCACTAGTCTTTACACATGTCCAGAAATCCTATCAAGTTTCTCATTTCATATTCTCTACCCAACTCTTAATCAATTGGTGTGTTAATTGACTAAGAGGTTTAACAAAATGCACATGCATGTTCTTTACCCCACACCCGCTGAATCAGAATTTACAACGCAGGAAAAATAAAATATCTTCATAAAGCTTTCTCAGTGCTTCTGAGAGATTCTCTAGATTGAAGTCTTGAACCATGCTGACTGGAAACATGAGTCTTAGCTCCTAAGCGATTATATCTGGGGCCAGATATTTAAAGAGTTCCCAAATTATCACATTGCAAAATTGCACTAGCAGCATGAAAACCACTGTGAACACCACAGTCCTTCAAAAACTTACTTTATTCTTCAATAGGCACCCAGATATCAAATGTCCGACAAATGCACTAACTTTTATTCAAAATTCATTGCCCAAGCTCATGAAAAGAACTTTTTTATGCTAGGGAAGTGTGGAGTCATTTCTACCTCATTTGGGCTGAATGATTAAAATCTGATTCATTTTAATGTCTGGAATTAGCAAATACAGTTAAGCACTTGTTATTAATCACTGGTTGTGGAATATTTAAAACTTAATACTTAGAAACTTCATTTTAGTGTGAAAGAATATAAAAGTAAAAATATCCTTCAAAAAATTTTAGGTTTGAGACTTGTTTAATTGAAGTTCAAAATCACTCAATAATTGGTATTGTTTCTAATTAATCAAAGCCTTACACAGATATGTTTACATAGCTTGTTTTGTTTATATGTTTGTTTGTTTGTTGAGACAGGGTCTTGCTTTGTAGCTCAGGCTGGTCCTGAGCTCACTACGTAGCCCATGCAAACCTTGAACTCAGCAATTCTGCCTCTGCCTCTTGATTGCTGGCATTAAAGTTGTGAGTCACCATGCCAGCATTGCCATATGTGGTGCTGATTGCTGGTGGGTGTGAATCACCATGCCCAGTATTGTGGTATGTGGTTACTAGGGATCAAACCCCTGACCTTGTGCTTGCAAGACAGATGCTGGAACCACTGAGCTGCCCCACAGGTAGTATTTTTGAATCATAGAACATGTCACATTTTCAAAACAAAATTGGTACTCTACTATGATTTTGAAAACTACCAGTGTATGCTAGTTAAATTAAAATTTAGGTTATTAGTAAATATTTTCTAATATAGAATTTGAGTAATTTATTATTTTTAAAAACGAAGATGGGGGCTGGAGATTTAGCTCAGTGGTTCCGGCGCCTGCCTCACAAGCACAAGGTCCTGAGTTCTATCCCAGTAACCACATACAATAATATTGGGCACGGTGACTCATGCCCACTAGCAATCAATACCACATAGCACAGTGCTAGGTGTGGTGGCTCACGCCTGTAATCCCAGCACTCGGGAGGCAGAGACAGGAGGATTGCTGAGTTCAAGGCTTGCCTGGGCTACGTAGTGAGCTCAGAGCCAGCCTGAACTACAGAGTGAGACCCTGCCTCAAAAAAAAAAAATGTTCTGCTATAAAATTCAAATAATTCTATGATGAGGATGAAAATCTCAAGTCTGAAGAAGACATAAGACATAAGAGTTAAAGTAGTAACCCAAGATTTGTGAAATGAAATTGATTTCCATTCAAATCAGGTCTTTTACTCTTCTTGAAAATGTCAAGGTGTCAGGTGTGGCCATTAGGAGACTGTGATTTATAGCTGAGATAAAATGATAGTACCAGCTGATTGTCTGGAGCTACAGCACAGTATCTGGAAAGGCTGCTGATGACAGCTGTCCCTTTCCTAAGCCAATCAGCAAGGCTGAACCAAAACCTGGGTCTTTTCTCCATCTTGATAAGAACATCATAAAATACAACCTAGAAGATTTACTTTGTGGGAAATAAACAAGCACTGTATGGGGAAATAAGTATCATCTTGCACAGAATAAATTACAAATATTTATGGAAATTTATATTTCAGCTTTTTAGAAACACATATTCCTAAGAGGACAATAAACATATGCTCAAAATATGATAACTTATTTTGATATAATAGAAATTATAGAATTATTTTGTGATTTGATTAACTGGTAAGAAGAATTGTGTTAAAATAAATTTTCAAACTCTCTAAGTTACCTTTATTGGTTTTCTCATTTGCATCATAAAAATGTCTTACATTAGAATCATTATTCATAATAATCTTTTTTTCATAAAGAAAGATCCCTAAAAAGTAATTGATAGTAAAATGTTAAAAGCTTCCAGGGTCATATTATGAGAAATAATGATGTGAAAAAGTAAAGCATAAAGTATAAGAAACTAACATCATAATAATTTAATTATATACATAGACATATCTATATCTATCTATCTATACATGGACACATATCACATTGAAGGTTAGAAATCAGTTCATGAAAAAAATTATTTTCCAAGAATTGGCAACATAAATCTCTCTTATACTGAAGATAGGCAAAAGTGTATAAAATGTGCTTCAACAGAATGAACCAATCATGTGGTAGATAAGGATAAACATATTAGATAACAGAATTAAATTACTATCCCTTCTTAAGTAAATTCCTATTTCTAATAATTCTTAGTAATTTATAAAATTTACAATTCCTATATAAATGGAAATGCTTACTTTTATGATGGATCCAACAAGTAAATGATCATAGACAATGCCACTCAACTGTAATTAATCACCATGAGAGTTAAGGTTGAGATTTGACGAAGCAAATGTTTTACCAATTGCATGCTATATAGAGTGCATCTGGCTGAATAATTCACAAAGTATATGTTGATAGGTATGAATAGAATAAGTTTACAAAGCCAATTAAAACCCAAATTTATGTGACCAAAGTCTATAAGATAACATGCTAAAGAGTTTAGAAGTTGGTTATGGTTTTGCCAGTTCTGTACATGTTTTGGTCTGCTTCGAATTTCTGTCAGTCTCAGCCATTGTCAGACCCTCATTCCTTTTTCATGGCTTTATCATGTTAGTTTCCTTGTCTACTTTTCCTGTACTAGATGGTCCATCAGAGTAACACTGATTTGGGCACAAAGATGGATCCGCCAATGGATATGTAGCCAAAACAGGCAATCAGAGCCTTTCTGATCCCCACAGTTGATGTTTGGGTAAAGAAAGTATTTTTTTTCTTATTTTTTCTATAATTCCAACCTGTAACAACTCCAAGCTGTACAAGTCTGGAGCTTTGAGAGGTGTTCTTGCTTC
The DNA here is from genome assembly GCA_004025085.1 of Thryonomys swinderianus. NCBI lineage: Eukaryota > Metazoa > Chordata > Mammalia > Rodentia > Thryonomyidae > Thryonomys > Thryonomys swinderianus. The sequence continues at coordinate 19,028 of PVIC010001228.1, forward strand.
CTGGCAAGTAGCAAGAACCTACCTAAGAATGATATCAACTTCCTGCAGAGAGAAGGAAAGAGGGACAACATGGAATGAGAGAGGCACAGAGGGCAAAAGTAACTTGGTTGAGAGAAGAGAAATGAATAGCTTATTAATAAATGCTTCTTTCCAGTTAATGAAATACATTTATGAATTGGTTCATTCCATGTCCTTCCTTCTCAAGTAGGATCTTTCCACTATGGCAAAAAGATGTCCACTAAGTCTAAGCTTCTATTCTCTTTGCAATTTTATTTTATTTTTATTTTTATTTATTTAATTTTTTTTTTTTTTTTTTTTGAGACAGGGTCTCGTTTTGTAGTTCAGGCTGGCCCTGAGCTCACTAGGTAGCCCAGGCAAGCCTTGAACTCAGCAATCCTTCTGCCTCTGCCTCTGCCTCCCAAGTGCTGGGATTACAGGCTTGAGCCACCAAACCCAGCATTTGTGGTATGTGGTACTGGTTGCCAGTGAGTGTGAGCCATCATGCCCGGTATTGTTGTACGTGGTTACCCGGGATCAAACCAGGGACCTTGAGCTTGCTAGCAAGTGCTGGAACCATTGAGCTAAATCTTCAGCTCCCTCTCTTTCCAATTTTTAATCTCTAATGACAAAGCATGGCAAGAATTCCTTCAATTTCTATGTTAATTCTAGAAGAAATTAGGAAAAATACTTTCAAGAAATTTTGTCCCTTAATCAAGGCCATACAGATATTCAGTGAACTTCATCTCTACATTATGCCACACAAAATATTTGTCCTTATGGATGTAAGTAGTCCTTACAAGGCACACATCTTTTAGATAGGTGAATGAAGAGCAAAGAAAGTTTCCCTGCTCAATAACTAAGAGGTACATTTTTCTGCTTTTCTTCCAGCAACTGAAAAACCCATAGTCTTATCACATCTAAGTACCTTGCTCTTTCAGAATTATCTTATTCATTTAAAGGTTTCAGTTCATGGAGGTGAATGTGAAGAAATAAACTGGGAATGACATATGTATCAAATTTTTCTTTCAAAGTAGTACTTCTGCTATGACATGTTAAATTGGTTAAAATACATTATCTTTTCATCTGTACATATTTGGTTGCATGTCATTGTAGAAGGTGACAATAGAACATATGAGAACCACAAATTTTCTTTAAATATAAGACAAAGTTTTAGATTCTTTTAATCATTTTTTATCTCTGATTGAAAAAGTCATCACAAAAAATAGCATGAATTTCACTCTTAGAGACTACCTTAAAAGTTGACATTTCTTTGAACATTTGTTTTGGAAATCCTTTTTAAAGTACATTTTCATTTTCTAGCATGGCTTGAATTGAATTCTAAACTTTCTGCTGCTTGTCCTCTAAGCCCCTCTGGTGAATTTAAATAGCCTTCCCTATATATTTAGTACATTGAAGGATTCTTTGTCACAGTGCCTACTCTGCTTTATTATTAGAGGGCTGCCTCGGAAGTCCAGCAGCCAGTTTGTTTTCTACCATTAATAAAGACTCTACTTTTTTTCTACTTCTTTGAAGAAGTTGAAAAGGCTCCATGTTGGGTGAAGGGGAGGGCAAGCAGAGAGGAAAAAGTGGAGAGACCCGACTGTGGTGTAATCCCTCAACAAAAAATATTGTCTAATGTAGAAACCTCCCGAACATTGTAAAGTGCTCGGACTGTGATTTTAGCGCTAGGTAGGGCACTAATAACAGCCACATGTTGGTCCCTCTACTCCTATAAGATAGGGGAGTATACTATGAGAAAAGCATCATATTTAAAATTCTGCAAAATCAAATGCATCAGTTGGCTACTATGTTAACATCATCTCAGTCTTTCACTGAAGATGTTCAGAAGCTCAGAAAACAATCACAGTGTAAATCTATAGTTTTTTATACAGTGCTTTACATATTTGTCTACAATAATACATAGAAGGATTTCAAGAAAGACCTACCAATTTGGAGGAATTAAATATAGATGTTGACGCATGGCCTAGGAAAAGGTAATTCAAAGGCAAGTAAAGATGATCCCATAGAATATTCACCTGACGGCCACAAATCCTTAGACACCTACCAACAAAGAGGAAGAAACTTCTTAGAGATGAAGGATTAAACATGCCTATGTAAAAGCACCAAAAACAACTAATAATAAGTTAATATTGGCTGGTTAATGCATTTTATCTGACAAAGATACAATTAAAGTGGAGCGCTGTAGTAAAAAGCAACATCAAATGAAAATTGACACTGGCTTACTGAATGAACAATGTAGCTGGTTTCATAAAGATTCTTCAATTTTATACTGTGTTTACTCACCTAAATCTCTTTCAGAAATGAAGATAACTATGAATGAACTTGTGTGTTCCGTAGTTGATAGATAAGAAAACCAAATATGGATGGCACACAGACAATAATAGCAACTAAATTTCTGTGTACTAAATTTGTGTTGCAGAACTACACTAAAAACTCTATTTCTGAAATGTTTACAAGTGTCTAGGATTTTTTAAGCTTCTCTATATTAGGAACTTTGTTTTCCTTTTCCAAATGCAGTCACTAAGGGATCAGTGGGATTTGAGTGCTAAGTTAAATGTCTAGTAAGAAATTCAACAAAAGAATCCAAGCAATCAAAGTGATTCCTGTATTTCTGCCCACAGAAATGTAAGCTGAACTGCATGTGTAAGAAAATTTGGGGGTTAGCTTACCCTTTATGTACTGCATTTCTCAAAACTCACCCAAACAGGACAGCCTGTAAATCTGTTTACATACCAGCATGTGTTAGATGAAGTTGAGGCATGTGTACCAATATTCCTGTTTGAAGGGTTTAAAGTACAATATCCTTTTGTAATTTCATAAGTAATTCATTTATACTATATTTTCCCTGAAATACTCTTCTACACATTATTAACATAGCTTAATGCTTAAATATACCACTCCAACTTTTCTGAGGCTTCATTGGAATATTGCTGTGCTTAAGACTTCTAAACAGAATGATATTGATCTCATGAATCTTGAAATGAAATATAATCATACATAGATTTGGGAAAACTCCATAGTGGCCTCCTTGGTGGATCCTAAAAGGTTTTAAAAAATGTCACTTTAGAAAATTGATGTTTTCTTTCCAGAGATCTAAAGTTAAAAGTCTGAGAATTATAATATTAACAGAGTAACACAAAAGAGACAAAAGAAAAACTAATACTGCATTGCTGTTTGGTAGATGTTTAAGTTGAGTTTTGTTTTTAAAAGGAGCTCCAAGCTCACAGCAAATTAGCAAAGAATCTGAGACAGAAAAAGAATCAAGCGGGGGTTAACATATCTATATAAACAGTGATTTGCTATTTCAAAATTAAAATATACAAATAAGCCGGTGTCAAAGAGGAGGTGATTCCTCATTTCCACCGCATTGAGCAAGCTCACATCAGCAGCAGCAGACAGCCCTTAATGTATGCGTCTGGCTCAGACTGGTCTTCCAAGCAAGAAGCCATCGAATTGTTAATATCACTGCTTTTTTTGTATGCAACACACATCATTTTCTTGCTTTTTGTTGCAAATTTCTTCTTTAATTTCAGGCTTAGAAATGATCTAATTTTCCAAATCATATTATATCTTCTGACAACTGAGAGGGAAATGCAGGAAAAGTGGCAATCTTTAAGGCACATACAGAACTAAGCAGCATATACACCCACTTACAGCTATACAAACATTTATGGTGCAAAAGGTTCATAAATGATATTCTCATAAAAGACAGTTCCATAGAAACATATAGAGAGAGTTCAAAGAATGCATGATTATTAGCAAAAATATTTTATATATTTAGGAGAAAAGAACAAGCATTGCATCCTAAATTATTTAATATGTATGTTTCTTTTATTAGATATAGTTGCTACATAGTGTAGTTTATTAGTGTGATAATATAGAACTCTTTACATTTAAAGTAACCTGTATTTAGTATCATTATGGTCAATAAACCCCTACCCCTTACATTATTTTGGAATTAAATTGATGTAATGTCATACATATTTATGGTTATGTTAACATAGGTGTCAGCAGGCATATATCTATATGTGATATTGTTTTATATAACAGGTAGTTTCTGCTCCATTGTATGAGCATTGTTATTAAATATAATTATGTTTCTGTGTGCAATCATATGCACATACAGAGTTCTTTGTACTAAGAAACTTCTAGTTTTTCAAATTGTTTAATTCCAATATGAATGAGATAAAAAGAATTAAAAAGAAGTACTACTGAAAACATTTACTATTTATCTTTCATTCATTTGTAATTTTTAAACATGTTTATCAGAGAAATACAAATATTCAAAGCTTCCACATAAATGAAATCAGTGACATAAATAATGAACATAGTACAGATACATACTTATTCTATATGCTTTGTGTGAGGAGCTCATTTACTTCCTTAATTTTGAGGGAAGTAAACTTATGGGTAATTTATATTTTGACATATTTAAAATCATAAGCAATTGTAACAAATCCAAGAAAAAAGTGAACAAAGACTCCATACAGTATTCTAAATGCATGCATAAATTTATTTTAATGCTGCAGAAAACAACTTATGGTCCCCATATAAAGCAGTAGAGTCAGAAAGAATGAAGTCAGCTTTTTTCTTTCATTATTAAGTTCCTCATCTCAATTTGAATCTTGATTTTTATAGTATTATTTTAAAAATTTCATAGGTTTAATATATTCTCTCCAAAAAACATATTTATGTGGCAACGACTAATAAATATTATACATTCCTTGTGGTTGAAGAGTTACTTTTTTATAAAGTTAAAATTTTTATAAAAATAAAGCTGTGCAGTTGAGATTCAATTCATAGGTAAACCAGGGTAGTTTGACTTCATAGGTGGCACTCACTGCTTTAGCCCACACGAATCCGTGATAGATACAAAAGAAAACATAAAAACTGAAAGGTACCATATTTCCCCAAATTTCTGATAACTCTCATCTTAGGCTCTTGTAAAAAGGAAACTGTCAACCTTGTGAAGTTTTTGTTCAAGAGAAAGAGTGAAGAAAGCTCTAACAATAAATATCAGGTATAAAACAGCATTCTCATAAAATCTAATAGGGTCAATAAAGAAGATTGTAAATCATTTTATTTCTAGGCCTCAACCATGATTAGAGCTGTAGATTACATATTCTGAGTCACAGTTGTGAGAAGACATATAGGATTGTTCCAGTAGCTAATGTATATAATTCTACTTATATGAAAAAGTAATAAATGTAGACAGTTATTTGTTAACTAAAGAGATATTATCTTACACTCATCACCTTAAAAATACACCAAAAGAAGCATTTGAAAACACTTGTATTTTAATTCTGCTGACACAGATATATCTCTTTTGTATTATCAATATAATGTAATAAAATGCTATTTCAGTGCAACTGTGTAATTAGAGTATAGTTTCTGACAATAATATTTGGGGGAGTGGTCATGGTGAAAACATTGCTGATTATAAAGAAAAGCATTGTTCCTTTCTCCTAGGAAGAATCTATGTATGTTCTTTTGTTCTGATGGTAACTGTAGACAATAAGGTCCAAAGATGCTGGTTCCCCTCCGCCTAGGTCCCAAGAGCCTGACTTGTGATGTTACTAAAATACCTCACAAGTTAGGGTCTCAGGGACTAGGAAAAGTCTGGTTTGCTGCAGAATTCTTCTTCCATTAAGAAGGAGAGCTCAGAAATCACAGTTGGGTTCAGTTAGACTTTTTTTCCTCTAAACACTAATTAAAACACATAAGTAGAACTATATGATATCCATAAAAGTGAGGATGAACTAAATAATGATGAAGATGACCATTTATAGACTAATCCAAAATCTCCAAGTAATAAAGAATATGAGAAACAATGCAAACAATGAACAGTTAAGTCGTTCCCTTAGATCCGAAGAAAGAGACTAAAAATGGGTTAAAATCTGCTGCTAGCAGATTTGTTCAGCAACACCATAGCCTCTATTACATTAAAGAAGGATTATAAGCCACTTAATGGGACCTTAATTGAAATTATGCTTCCCATTACACTTCTATATAGCACAACTGTTAAGGTGGGCCCAGGACATACAGCACTTTAAATCTGACTTAAATATATACCATTGCATTTCAGAAAAAAATAAAAACTTTTTTGCATGTCATAATTTAATACCTCTGAAGCTTGATTTTTCTCTTTAAATCTCCAAGCTATTCAGACAGCAAATAGTTCCATGCATAATCTGTAGTTATTTGATCAATGCCACTTAATAAACATCTAATTTAAAATGCTGGCAACAACATAAAAATGATTCTATGTCTTCAGTAATTGCATTGTAACTCTCAATACTTTTGAAAACACATAATCCCAATCCTCATATTCACTGAATTTCCTCCGATCTTTTAGCTTGTTTGTGGTTCGAAAACAGAATTTGTACTTTAGGAATGCTCCAAGGTTTAGTAGAATAAAACGCAGGGTAAAACAATCGGACCAGCCATAACATAAAAGTCCTGGTCAGAGAAGTGGAATCTGGTTCTTCTGAAGTGGTTGATCTTAGAAGGGAAAAGAGGAAGAAAAAAAAAAAAAACGGAAAGAATTAGAATGTTTCCTGAAGAACAGGTGAATCGTCCATTTCCAAGCTGAAAGGAAAGCTATTCTGAACAAAGTATTTGCTAACTGGCCCCTCCTCCACCCTAGTACCACACCCCTTTCCAACCACCACCCCCCACCCCTGTCCAGATCTTTACTTTGCCTTGTAAGACTTTAAATATTCGGCTCCATGATGGAATGCATCATTATATAAGATCACTTTCTGTTTATCATTTGATTTCCCATACTGAATAAGTCATGGCTTAAAATAAATAGTTTTTTAAAAAAATGAAACAAACAAACAAAAAAACCCCAGCATTCACAAAAAAGCAAAAATATAAAACAGTCCTTAGCTCTAAGTCCATGCTTTTCCTTAAAACTGAATATGGCTTTACAATTTTTGACCATAGCATTCAACCAATTATTAGAATGAAAAATCTCACCCCTCCACAAATATGACATTAACATAATTATACCACCCCCATCCCGGAGACCCATCCTCCTCAGGGAATACATCTGATGCTCCAAAGATGGAAATCAGTCAGATTTTAGTTGCTCTCCAACGTACCTTGGCTTCTCACTGACTGACTGGCTTTTACCCTCCACGCACTCACACGCCACCCCTCCCCTCGGCTAGACACGGGCCCGGCGAGCGCGCGCGCGCACACGGCGCCAGACCGCGGCGGAGCGAGGCGAAGCATCTGATGCTGACTCAGA
>PVIC010001228.1:26403-66602 GCA_004025085.1 Thryonomys swinderianus
CCCCCCCCCCCCCCCCCCCGCTAATCAATAAGCCAGTCTCCAAAGGCTCCAGCGAGAACAGGCTCCGGCACGGTCTCCTCCTGCACACCCCACCTCAGCGAGCAGGCAGCCGGCGCGCACGTGATAGAGACGCAGCTAATGCCAACGATTCTTGAAGAGCCCTAGAATTCATTTTACGCCTTCATTTGTCCCCCCTTGGCAGACGAAAGAGCAAGCGAATCTTTCCATTTCTATATGAAGCCTCTCAACAGCCCAAGAGACACCAGAGTGAAGCCAATCTGTACAGATTAATCATTTCTTCTACGACTACTAATAAAGCGATGACTTTAATAAAAGTAATTGCTTCATATTTTTATTAGCTGTGCTCTCATGTCACAGGAATCATAAGACCTGCCAAGATATGAATCATCAATATGATTTAAACTGTGTTGAAATCCTAAGTTTGATGGAATGAAATCAACCCACGGGATGTTAGTATATTTTAATTTTAAAGGATTTTAAAACATCATAACAAACTGTTAGTGAACATGTGAAGGTCTTTGAGATCAAGACATATACAGGCTATAATATATTGATTGTGTATGCCTAAAATATACATTACATATGTAGAAAAACTACTTACTATATGCATTATTACAAAAGGAAGTAAAATATTTAGCTGAACACGCTTCTATTTGGGTTAGTGTCTCACAACGCATGAGCCGGAATGTAGGTATTTACCTAAGTTTCTTTGTTTTTCAATTGCACCCTGTAATGACATAGTACGGTAAATTGTCTACCTTTCCTTTGTACATGAACAATTATTTTTGAATTACTTGCCGGACCAAACGAGCCATCGGTGACACTGCAGCATACAAGAAATACATACAAAGGAAAGCAAAATACGCAATCCTGAAGCCAAGTCTACTGCTGTCTGGTGCTGTAGATATTACAGTTTATGCTCACAGACAGGTCCCAGCATGCAGCGCGGCACTGCAGGACCAACTAAGGTAGCAGTTTGGCAACAGATCTGTGGCAACAAAAATGAAGAATAACTATTCGCAGAGGTTTTAAAGAAAACAGCACACAATTCATAGAGAAAGAGGCATCCGTAGTAGAATATGTATCTCTAAAATCAGCTCCTACAGGGTTCAGAAGGAAAAAGGCTTGAAGGTTTGAAGGAAAAAGGAAATGGAAAAAAGAAAAGTAAAACTCTCAAACACAAAAAGGAAAACAGAAAAAGAATCGAGCACCAGAAGGTAGTTTGGAGTTAAGTACTTAAGTACATACCCTGATGAGAAAGAGAAAGGCCAGAAGAAAAAGGGAGGAAGAAAAAGAAAAACAGGCATGCAAATGGGAGAGAAAGAAAGAAGGGAAAGAAAGGAACACATAGCAAAAATTATCATTAAGTACTGAATCAAATATGTATGAAATTTGATATCAGAAACTGAAAATCCAGGAAGAATGTTCAAGTTTAGAAGCTAATACAAAAACTGAAACAATAATTAACACAGGCATAAAATACTTCTTGTCAATAGTAGTGAGCTGCCTGCTGCATTCTTCCTGTCCTATGTGTGTTAAATCAATCATCTCTTCATCTCTTGCTGCTCAGACCCATCTTTTATTTCACTTTATTTTTTAACTCTTCTGTATCTGTATCTGTTATTCTTTTTTGAGACAGTTGCCTACAGTAGTCTGGATAAATTAATGTCATGACCTCAGTATCAGACATAAAATGTCGACTATTTTAATAATTGAACATGAGCTTGCAGCAAGTGCCTCCTGATATCCCAGCCCTGTGGACTGTCTGCATACGCTCTGCACTCCACACTCTGTGATTCTGAGACAACAGATTCGGCACAACCTTTTTTTTTTTTTTTTTTTTTTTTTCTTTCCCCAACTGATGCTGTTTCTTCCTATGACATAGAGCTGGGTTGAAGCAAACATGACTACTCCACAGAAGACAGAAACATATTATTGAGGGGTATAGAAAGTAAAAAAAAAAAAAAATGCAAGTTGAAAGAAAAAGAAGTTATAACTTAAGGTTCACACATACAAAATATTTCTATATAGACAAGAGATAGCTGGGTCCAAGGCCCAGGCTTCTCTCAAGACCCTGTTAGGACCAGTAGGAACACAGAATTAACTACATCAATATTTATTTGAAAAAGACATATTGAATCAATGAGTTTAGTCACCACTGTCATAGATACAAGTTTAAGGTGTTCACTAATTTGCAACCACTTATTAGTAATGGTAGTGTCTCTTTCACTGGAGTTTATACTTTGACTATAGTGAACAAATTTACAAAGTGAAATTCTGCCCGTTAATTAATTGAAATTCTGCCTGCATTAACTGAAATAATTCAACACATGTAAATCCTTGTTAGAGCAAATACTTCTGCTTGAGTTTTTAGGTTAGCATTTTAAAAATAGTCAAGGTTGGGCCGGAGGGTTAGCTCAGTGGTTCCAGCGCCTGCCTCGCAAGCTCAAGGACCTGAGTTCGATCCCCGGTAACAACATATAACGCTGGGTGTGGAGACACGCCCACCAACAATCAACACCGCATACCACAATGCCGGACGTGGTGGCTCACGCCTGTAATACCAGCACTCGGGAGGCAGAGACAGGAGGATTGCTGAGTTCGCGGCGGCTTGCCTGGGCACCATAGTGAGCTCAGGGCCAGCCTGAACTACAAAGCGAGACCCTGTCTCCAAAAAGCAAAAAAAAAAAAAAAAAAAAAAAGTCAAGGTAGATGGGAATGTGCAGTAAATGACATTTGAAGTTAGAAGAAACAATACCTACTCTGAAATAATAACATACACCTGTGTTTTATTTCTAGGGCACAAATCTTTTCATTCCACAAAATCCATTTTAAATCAGTGTGATTATAAATATTATATTAAAATTAATAGAGGAAGTTTAGAGTCAGGAAGATGGAGAACAAATAATGATCCACAGTTCAAACTTCAACTCAACATTCATGAATATGTAGAATATACTACCACTTGAATAATATTTTTTCTGCTTTATTTAATTTGTTTTTTTGAATAATCTTCAATTAGGCACTTCAGGAATTAAAAGCTAAAATTAATTTTCTACATTGCTTACACATATTTCAAATGTGTGGGTGCACATATGACTGGTAACTGCCTCTATGCACAGCTTAGATATAAAATATTTCCATCCTTGAAGAAATTTTTATAGGACAATACTGATTTAAACTAGACTTATGAAAAGTTTTATAGCATAGCTGATCATTGGATTTCAATATTTACTTTCCAATCTCTTAAGAGAACCAAATATATTGATTTATTTGAAGGTCTAAAATAGAGGGGGGAGTTCTTTGCTGTAGTTTTGTCTGAAGAGCGTCTACTATTTTTTATTTACTATTAGCTTTAAAAGGTAAGGATTACACAGAAACTTTGAGATCACTGATCTTAAAACAATCAGAATCACAAAAACTTTTCAATTTAAAGTTTCTGAATACATCTGAGATGTTTGTCTAACCTTTTCAGAAATGAGAGCCATGCTCTTTTTTAGGGCCAAACAACACATATTACATATTACTGTTTTCCATAAACAGGAGATGCAGTTGTATTGTCAGAGGCAAAAATTCAGAAAAATAACCTTTTAAAGGAATCCTACTCATATAAAAAAGTAATAGCAGTAAGATGCAGAAACAAACATATTTAGACTTTTTTTCTTTTTCACTGTAAAAGAAAGCATAATTAAGAGGTGAGGCAGACAATAATCAGATACCAATAAACTGAGAAGATCTGCTTGGAAATTTTTTATAAAATAAAACACTAAGAAAGGGAAATATAACAATAAACTGAAGATGTGAATGTGTGTGTATATATACATTCATAAGATAATTTTGAGTTGCAAATCAGGTTCTAGAACTAAATATTTTGGGCAGAGTTAAAGTAAAACAAAAATGTATCTGAGTTATTGCTTTGAAATGCATGGTAAAGAATACAACTGGCTTTTAAACAAAGGAGGAAATATCTGGCCCATGGTTTCTTTTAAAATTTTATTACTATTAGGCTAGAGATTGATACAATGTTTAACTCATTTTATGACTGAAGGTTTGTCAACCTGGAAATTACTCTCTCTCTCTCTTTCTCTCTACATAAATGGAGATACATAAATGGAGAGAAACACAACTAACACAGAAAATCATAAAAATTTCTCCTTCAGTGAATAATCTGGTGTTTTCTATACTGTTCTTTCATGTATTTAGTAATGTGCAAATAGATACAGTAACTTACTGTAGCAAGATTTTTTTCTCCAGCCCTCCCAGCCCTTTTCCCTTTATCCTTTCTCTTCCTTTTTTTCTGTGATCCTGGAAGTGTACAACCCACTTTCCGATCCATCCTGTCATGAGTATCCACAAGGGGACCACATTCAAAGCCACACCACAGAAAGGAATTAGGGGGAGAGCAAGCCTAAGGAAATCAGAGGAACACAGATTCGAGGGCAGTCCTGAAGGAAAAGTGACATGAAGTTTGGAATACAACACATACAGAAAAGAGCAGCTCTTAGGGAGCTGAGGGACATTTTCAGGGAGAAGGCAGAGTAGGATAGTGAGATGGGATAAAATATATCAAAATGTATGGCCTATCAATTTCTTTTCAGACATGTGATAGTATTTTTAATAGTTCATAGGATTATACATAAGAATAATGAATGGCTTTTCCTACTGTGCTGAAAGGGCTCCCTACAGGCAAGAGAACAGAGAACCCTGGCTCGTTAAGGTGGGATGTAAGTGGAAAGACATTAAATAATATTAAGTAACTTCAGAGTTTCTGTTACATTTATATTTGAGGCATTAGGGCAAGATCTATAGAATTATTATTTTAACAAGTCTGACTCCAGAAAAAAAACGAGTCTCTGAACAGTAGTATACACAACACCCTGAAACAAAGTAGGAATTAATCCAAGACTCCAGAATGGTAGCCTCGGTGCCACCTCTACAATTAATAAAGTTTGCGATCTTGGATAAATCATTTAATTTTCAGAACTTTAGTCCTCTTTAAAGTCCAGAGACAAGAATGGGTCATGAGAGATGTCTAATTTAGCCTTCAAATCTTGCACAATGTAAAATGAATAGAATTGCAAAAGATGTTGGTCACTGCTATTATTTAAATATGTGTTTATCACTTCTCGGCCTTTTGGCTAAGATCAAGTGTAAATATGTGTTTATATAATTGTCTTACTCCTCAAAATAATTTTATAGTAGCAGTTATGTCCACAGAGACTGGTAAGTACTCTTTCAAATTCTGTATGATGGCTGGCCTAATAAAATGTATTAAAAATAAATGTATTTTATCATATTAGCTCCAAACTATGGTAATGCCAAAACTTTATATTAGATGTTTATATGGATTAGCCTATTGAATTTAAAATTTCATGTTTTAAAATAATAAGACATTTTATTTTACAACAGGGCTGTAGTAATTGTCTAAGATTTTTTTTTAAAGATGTACACACTAATAACTCAATGCCTCTTTGGATAACTGCCTGTGTGGGTTAAACAACAGACTATTGATAAATTAGATATATGTTAGCTTTCATAATTCACTTTTAAATATTAAAATAAAATATTTCAGATGATAAAGACTCTTAAAATGTATTATAGAGGTACTGAATATAAAGAAATCAGAAAATCAAATAAATCATCATTTAAAAATACATTTTGCTTTTAAAACTACTCACTTTAAAATATTGCTTAATTAATATGTAGTAAATTATTCTATAGTAAATTATTGCACAGTACCAGTTTTTAAGTAGAGTTTTAGTTTTCTTCACTATGAAAAATATGTTAATTTTGTGGGGCTGTTGGTATATACAAAGCATTGTATCTATCTGTTGATCATGTTAGAAATGAAGCAATAAAGAGTAAATTATTTTAAATCAGAGTTTTGTCTTTATGATATTATCTTCTCCCCTGATTTATTACTATTAAAATGATTCATGTTATTAGTTTGAATTTTAGTTTCTTTCTATTTGCTTTGTAATAGATATCTGATTTTTTATAAATCAAACTTTTAGAAATACAAACACTGTGAGACAAGTTTAAACTTTAAAAACGCATTCTTTCATGAAGAATGACACAACAGCATACAGTATTTTACTTTCAAACTGAACTATCTAGGTTTTCAATCTGTGTTTAGCAAACTGTAATCCCATGAGGGTCACAAATAATGTTTCTAAGAATCATAAACATTATTTCAATATTCCTGAACAGTGAAAGTTCAAGTGCATCCTGTATTCTCATGCATTGTTCCTATCCCTTCCAATCAATTGTATTGATTTTTTTTTTCCGGGTTAGAGGGTGTATTTTAATTGATCAGCGAAACAGTCAGATACAGAAAATTAGCTTGCCAATTCAAGACAGATCAATCCTACCTTTATGTCCTTTTGGATACATTCTATTATTTATTCTGCATATTGCAGTTGAAGAATGAAAATAGATAAAAATCGATCTATTTCCTTGGAAAACATGACACATGTCCACGTATTTCCCCACACTTAATAGAAATCATGATACCTACCTGGTCAAAGGCCTGCCATCATTTTCAAGTTTACTGAAGAAGCTTTTCCTTTTGTTGAATTTTATAAAACAGTTTTTTGAAAAGGAAAATATTTTAAGAAACAAATTCATTTAGAAAATCAGTATCTATTGGAAAAAATAAAAAAGATATCTTTAGAGCCATTCCCAGCCAGTATTCATAATTTTTAAAAAATATCTTTATAGAATTGGCTGAACAGTGTATAGTCTTTTGGGGCCAATAGGTTTCTAACTTACAGAAACTGAACACCCAACTGCTGCTATATCAGAAAAACAAGGGAAACTGGCCAGCAAAAACAAAAACCCTAGTACAATGTATGCTTCTCAGTAGTCTCCTTGGCAAGGTAAAATTTTAGTCTCCTTGGGAAGTGACTGCACAGAACCCATAAGAGCTATTGGCATTATAACATTTATGAACTTGAAAAGTTACATGCTTTTTCAAACTCTTCCAAACTCTATAAACTTTACATAAATAGCAAAAACAATATTCACAGGATCAATGCACTCACAGCCTAAGGAACAAAAATACGTGGAGTTTTTATAGTACTGCTTGACAATGCTTAAGTTTTCAATTACTTAATTTTCTCTTTTGTGCCATGAACCATAATCCATTCAGAAAAATGGTTAAAGTAGAATTTATATCCAGATATGGTGCTATTATAAAGTTTGCATTTAAGACGAAATATATTCTCATTCTTGGGCTTGACAAAGACATGTTTTAAAGTGTACATTAAACAAAAGATAACTGTTTTCCAATTACTGAATGTAGTGCTTAGTAGGACAGTAAACGTACTGCTTCTTTTAAATATTAGAACTTCACAGCATTTGGTACATGATAGCATTTTTATTTAAAAAATCACAGTTTCTTCAGTAAAGAATTAAAGCCGAATATGCAACATTTCTTAGGAGCACTGAATAAGTCTATTTGTCCAGCTTACTTTGCAAAGACAGCGCAGAAAACAGCACCATAAACAGTTTCAGTCCCCACACAAGGGCTAAACAAAGAGTCCTCTTTCTAGCCATCTAATCGGGTAATTTATTTTTTCAACCATCATATAAATCGAAACACAGCTGTAACCAATGACTTGCAGACCCAGTTCGCAGCCAGCTGGAATCGGTTCTGCTGAAACAGCAAGATTTTTACATTGTTCACTTCTGTACATCTGGAGAAATCGTTGAGGTTCAAAGGTGACCAGAAAAGCTCTTTAAATAAATTCAACCGACAGTGAGGATTTGCCTAAGCATCTACAAACTCTACATTCACTTCTACAAGCTGTTCATGTCATGAAATTAATACTTATAAAGGCTATTCCATCCTCCTCAATATAGACCTCATGAGTTGCTAATTGAATTAAGCACTTAAAAGCCCATTTCTTCCAAACAGCTTGCTTAGGTTTCTTCCAAACTTTTTTTCCTAGTTGCCATTTAAAGACAGTTCTATTGAAGTGCTATGGAACATGCAGAATCACTGGCTTTCAGAACTAGGTATGGTACTAGAAATGTATCTACTCATTTCTCAGATTAAAGTATGTTAACTGAATATAATCCTCTATTTGTATAAAATGCATAAGAAATACTCTCTGCATGAAAGTGCCACTGGAATACTCCCACTAAACTTGGGAGGCAAATCCTTCAAGAAGCCAGAGTCCAGGATATGAAATGCAGTGTAGGAGTGTTCCACATGCAGCTTTTCAGGAAGGTCACTCAGGCAGAAGAAGAGAAACTCAAAGCCAACAGCTACTTTTGCTCCACCTTAGAAGTATCTGACTATACAATGCACAGAAGAGAAAGCTAAAACTTGCTACAACAAAATCTAAAGCCATCCATCTTGACAGAAAGAGATTCCCATAAAAGTTTAAATATTCAATTACAGAAGAACAAATGTATTCTTTGGGTTTAGTTCATGGATGCTATATCATTTCAAATAAATGTACCCTTTCCTCCATAAATGCCAGCAAGAAGATATGCATCTTGGGGGCTGAGATATAACCCACTGGTAGCCCACTTCCCTAGCACATGTCATGCCCTGGATACAATCCCCAGGACTAAAATTAAAAGATATTCATCTTAACAAAATGAGTACATATATCTGGTAAACTTCTTGTCTATTTTTATTATATTTAAAATATAAAAGCAAATTTGAATCTTCTCTTTTTTTTGTAGTTGTCAATATATAAGGAAAGAAATTATGTACATTATTTAACCATCTTATTCAAATTAGTGACCATTTCTATTACACTGACCAAAAATCAAAACGAGATTTTTAACTGAGAAGAATGAAGTAATACATAGTGATACAGTACAGAATTACATAGTAAGAACACATCCTCAGTAAGTATTAAATTTACATAAAGGTGTTTAAGTTCATCTGCTTGCTAGGCCTGTGATTGATCTTGATATGTCAGTCATTATAAACACGCATTGTTAAAATATAGTTTAGAAGAGTTACAGATACTTCATTTTATAAATAACAAGGTTCCCCATATGGTAAAGACTACCTTTAACAATTTCAGGATGATGGAAAATTGTACTTAATAAAAGGTAAAATATTACTAACTACATGTATAATCTAGAGGAAAGTACATAGCCTTTCTAGATCCTTTGTAGAATGATGATTATTTTGGCAAAAAGTATCAGAAATTGCAATTCACATCTACCATTGCTTTTGAAATGTAAACTCCCACATTACACCCACTCCCTAAAAATTTATTATTTTCGAGGCAAACAATGTGATTCTAAAAATTCTCCTTCTTGGTGTATCAAGCAAGCAAATTAGAAAAACAATCTATTAGTTAATAGTCTTGATAAGTACAGAGAAAATTAAACTTACAGTGAAAATCTTTGAATGCATATGGCTTAGTTCGATGAATATGTCACTTAAAATCAAGCAACCAGGTGTATGTATCATGGTTTTAAAATGGAAGTCAAATTATACAGCACCCACATATTGTTCCCACTGCAATCTTATTATTTTATAACTATGTCCACCTAACTGAATTTTCAGTGTTACTTATAAATATTTTATTTTAATTTACATGTATTTCAGCATCCTGTTACTGACTTCACATTCTCAGTCAAATACGTAATATTGCTAGGATATCTGTAACACATTATATATATTTTTATATTTACATAAATGAGTATAAGAATAAAAATGTTCAAAAATTTTTGTTGTATAACAGAACACCAACAGAGGTAAAGGATGTTCCACTAGTACCTATTCACAGAAAAATTAAAATAAAAAAATCATTTTCTATAATAATTTCAGCTGTGTAAACTAAGAGGTTTAGTGATTATTATTAGAAAATGATATCTTAAGTATTTTCCCAATTAATGATATCTTGTAATATGCCCATCAAACAAATCAAACTTCACAATTTTAGTTATTAACTTAAACTTGGTATTATCAAGTTTAATTTTGAGCTCAAAATTTTATTTTATGAGCTCATAAAATAAACTTTTGAGCCATAAAATAAACTTGTAGGGGCCAGGGATTTAGTTCAGTGGTTCCAGCATCTGCCTGGCAAGTTCAAGGTCCTGAGTTCGATCCCCAATACTACATACCACAATTCCTAGAGTGGTGGCTCTTGCCTGTAATCCCAGCACTCAGGAGGCAGAGGCAGGAAGATTGCTCTGAGTTGGAGGCTAGCCTGGGCTATATAGTGAATTCAGTCAGAATTACAAAGTGAGGCCCTGTTTTAAAAACTAAAATAAATAAATAAAATAAAGTTGTAGTATGTAACACATGGAAGGCAAATTATAATCATTTTATAGAAAATTCTCATAAGTGAATCTTCACAAACTTATTAAACTCTAAAATGTGTGTCAGTCTTTTTTTTATAAATTAGAACTAAGTTTCACAACTGGTAAGCTGGAAAAGATAGTCTAAATTTAGAAAATATTCTATGCCTATCTGTAAGCATCTTTTTCTCTTATTATTTATTCTATTAACATTCACTGACTTTAAGCACTAGCAAAATATGATAGTTGTTTTGGGAATTTAGCTCAGTGATATTGTCATCTGCCTTAGAAGTGAAAGGTCCTGAGTTTGATCCCTGGTACCACATACCGCAGTGCTGGGCATGGTGACTCCTCCCATAATCCCAGCACTTGGGAGGCAGAGGCAGGAAGACTGCTGTGAGTTTGAGGCTAGCCTGGGCTACATAGTGAGCTCAGGGCCAACCTGAACTACAAAGCAAGACCCAGCTCAAAAAAAAAAATATATATTTGATTAGTATCTCAAGTCTTTTGTTAGTCATACTATACCTGAGTTTCTGTAACAAGTTTTAATTTCTTGGGGTTAGGTGTTAGAAAAGTCACAATATAAATTTGAAAAATTCATATTTAAATAGTGCTATCCCTCAATTAGCATAAATTATTTTTATTGTTAGTAGATATTTTTAATTTTTATAACTGTTTCATGATCACTAAAACAGCATTTATTTGCATTCTTTTTTATATTATATTTTGCTTATAGTGATACATAAAATCCCATGGGAAATAATATAATTATAAATACCTAGAAGTGGTTTGTAATTTGGCAAGGTAAACTAGTAAAAAAATATTTCAGAGAAGCAGAAAAGTCCAGTTTCACTGTGTAAAAATGAATGTAAAGATTATTTTCTATTTTACAATATCTGAGTAATGAGGAGTAAAAAAAAAAGATGTGATGATAATTTAAAAAAAGGTAACAAAGCTTACATATTTAAGGGATTGTGGGTTGTGGGATGGATAGGGGAAGGGGAAAAATGAGAATTAAATTGTGTCATATACTGGTACAAATTCCCAATATTGAATGTGATCATGATGTGTACATACAATGTGCCAATAAAGATAATTTTTTAAATGAATGTAAAGAAAATACTGGAAGGTGAGGTTGGAGAAGCAACGTGGATGAAACAAAGAAAAGTGACTTTTTACCACATATTATTATGTAATCTTTCTAAATCACACTATGTATCCAAGGTAAGATTATTCATAAATAAATGACTTTTTTTTCCATTTCAAGAAATTTCTCATCCATTTCAGATAAAAGAACTGGATCTCATGTTTACTTACAAAATACTGATGTATTCATTATTAAAGTTAAGTTCACCATTGTATTTGTGCAGGGCTAGAGACTTTAAGTCTGCTTTGACCTTGTTAGTTTTAAAATTATATGGGCTTTCTTTGCCATTTTGTTGCAAATCAAATCACCCCTCTGTCAAACTGCTTGGTGAGTTTTATTCAATATGAAGTATGAAGGGAAAGAAAGCAGAATATTTAAAAATCTATGACTATGACCAGATTTTTTTTTTTCAGTACTGGGGATCGAACTTGGGCCTTTGCATGTCCAAGGTAGGCATGGTACCACTTGAGTTAAATATCCTGCCCTTATGATAAGATATTTTGAGTGTTGTATTGTGAATCAATTTTTAGAGTGCTTTGTAGCAGGAGTTAGTCAAGAAGAAAGAGGCGATTAATTTGAAAGGAAATTCCTTTGAGAAAAATCAGATGCATATTTGTATATACATTTAATCTGCAAAATTACACAGTATGTGACCTCAGTCACTGAAAATTCCCTGTAACAATTTTAAAAACTGTAAATCCCTGAGGAAATCAAATCTACAAGTGAAGCTATTTTGATATTAGATTTCACATAAAAACTGATGAACTTATAAACCATGGTATTAAAATTATTTCAATTAGACTAAAGTTAAAAATTCTTCCTAGTTTAGCTGACTATTATATTATGATTTGAATTCTTCTTTTCCTAACTCTAGCTACTCTTGCAGCTAATCAATTTCAAATAATTAAAATGTCTTCCTCTCCAAAACTAAAGGGTAATAAAATATTATATTTGAAATCTCTTGAGCCCATTTTCTTCCCTGAGTACACAAAAATCTTCCAAACATGACATGTCAATCAAGGTATTGATATTTTCTTCCCTTAAAGTAGTAAAACTTTCCTAAAATGTTATAGGAATGGACAGGTAGCACTTGTTAGTTATATAATAGACAGTTTCTATGAACTAGAAGGAAATTATACTAACATTCATAACCATAAGTCATCTATCTAAACAATTAATTACAAAGCAAGAGTGGAAAATATTTTCACTTAAGTATCCAATTTTGGTTATTAAAAGAGTTAATCTCATATAAATGAAAATTCAAAGAGTAAAAATTAAAAAAAATCATAGCTGAGCCCTTCAAATGGTTCCTACCTGTCAAGAAGTATGAGGTTATTTCTAGAGCCTTTAGTCATTCTTGAATACATTTGTTCAAAAGGTCAAGTTGCCCATAAATCACTAAAATGAAGGTATAAATGACCTCTGTCCTTGAAAGTTTAAAATCCAGTCAGAGTCTGACAAGATAAAAATGTTGATATATGGAAAATGTAAGTGAGCATTCTTAAAACACAGAGCACTATGAGAACACAGAGAAAAGCCAACGCTGAGTGCTTTATGGAAGGCCTAACACAAGAACTCCACTTGAATAGAGCCTTGAAGGCTATGAGGACTGTTCAGCTGGAAAAGTAGAGAGGGAGAAAATACATCTAGCCTGCAGGGCTACAGAGTGCTTAATATGGTAGTGTAAACTAATAATTTATAATAAAATTAACAACTGAAATCTTTTTTTGAGCAACCATTTTAGAGCAGTATAATGATTCAACAATACTGCTAACAACTACCATTTAGCTAAAACTTCTTCCCCACTGTATATTTACAGTGCTAGTAAATATAATGCCATTTTTACATCATGAGGAGCCTGTTGGGTAAGTGGTATAATTATTTGCTAATTACTGACAAAGAATGTGAGCTTCAAAGAAACTAGTAATGTGATCAGGGTGATACCTATGACTGGGGCCTAGGTAATTCCAAAATTCATTTTTGTCTTACGTGTTTCGCTAGGTTACATCTCAGAATAAATTGGCCTTCTTCAGATTGCTCTATTGAATGTACTCCCACTATGAGACAACATACACAATCCATCTTCCTATGTAGAACCTCTGTGACACCCGAGAGACCCCAAAAGTCTAGTTGCATTTGGAACACTTAGGAAGTGCCAGAAGACTGTCATACAAGTGTATCTGGTTCCCAAACTATCATATGCTACTGTTCGTCCAACTAATACTTTAAGTCACTATGTGAATTCTCATTTTGAGGATGTACCATAATTTGCTTAACCATTTCCCCACTGTTGAACATCCCTAAAAGTTCTATATTTTGGTTACTATTTAAATATGAAACTGACACTTATTTTCAGCTGTTTCATTTTGCTATTTGAATTTCTGATTTGAATATCATTGCAGAAGAGCAAAGATTCTGACTGAAAGCAGCATAAATAACTCTGGCTTCATTGAATTACTGTTAGTCTAGAGACATTTCCATTTTTATATGAAGTTTACAATATATCAGAGATAAACCTACATATCTAATATGACTTTATCAAAACCTTTGCTTTTAAATTTCATTAACTCACTTTTTTGCTGATTAATTATTCATTTTGTTGTCTGTGACCTGATTTCACTGTGTATATTTGAAAATTCAGTGAAAGGTCATGGTTTCTTTAAATTTTGTCTTTTATATTTTTGAATTTTGTAGCAGAAAACAGTAGCCATACGTCAATAAAGGGCACATCAATGAAATATTCCATTCATTTCCATAGTCTCAAGTCACCCAAAGCAGTAAATATTTAGAAGAGCACTCTCCCATCTAATCAGAGAAGAAAGGTCATTAGAAGAAAGGTAGAACGTTAGTTGGTACCATATCTTCCAATGGGCTTTCTTGAAGTCAAATTAGCCGTTTTGCAGGCTTTTTTTTTTTTTAGCACTTTTATGTCATTCACATTTTGAATAGGTTTTTAGCTCTTTGAAGAAGAGATCATTTTATACAAATATACCAAAAGAATATTATGTTTTTCAGAGGTCTAAATTGTGAATTTAATGAAGAAAATAAGTAGGTAAGAGAAAACATTGAAATTTAGGAATGCTGTCTCTAATTTGGTAACTTTCATGTTCATTTCGTACAAGTACTAAAAGGACATGAACATTTCAATGTTTTGGTTTTCTCATTTGAAAAACATTAAGGTACCACCCTGAACCATAATGTAAATTTAGCAACTTTAGAGCCACTGAGAATACAGTGGCCTTTAAATGTTTATATATTTAAATATAAATAATGATTCCACATATGGGACTGCCTTGAGGTTATTTTGCCTGTTATTTTTAGAGCAAATTTTGTCAAATGGAATAAAGCTCTGTTTCATTTGCATGACCTTAAGCTTGGTTTCAGGCACCTCAATTCTGAAAGAACTGTTCATTTTTAAGCTATGAAGTGGACCAAAGAGTAAATGATACAATGCAATTTATTTTATTAATTAATGAACCTTACTTTTAGTAAGATATAACTAGCAGAAGTTTTAGGATCTGGGGGCACTGTTTATTTGGGTTGAGGATTCAGATGAATAAAATTCTCAATATAATAATAATAATTCTATCTTAAGGTAGCTACTCTTTTTAAAAAGCCAGTGAAAAATCAGAAATATTTTTTCTGCTTTGAAAAGATAACCTTATAATCATGTTTCAAGCAACCACTCATACACAGGCCCCAAGAAACATATCCGGTAATGGGAAAGTAAGTGAAGTAGTCAGAGAGCTGGAGTACTTCTAAGTTATTTTTCCTCACTCTTCCATGCACCTGGTGTTTCTGTCCAACCTGTAGCAGCAGTGAGTGATTTCCTCCCCGAAGCAGATCTGTGCTGTATATTCTGAAATAATCTCAACTATATTTAAGGGAACCTGAGTTATGAATGTTGCAATTTATCCAAACTGCCAATATCAAACTTTACAACTATAAAATGAAATTGCAGGCCCTGTACTTCAAATAAGTTTTTAGTATTTTCACTGTATGCACTGTTTAGAATGCATCCAATAAGTCATGTGAGGAAATATCTTATTTTTATTTCTTACCTCCCCAGTTGTCCTTATTCCCTTTTCAGGAGCTTTGAGGGAATTTTGAAAGATTTTACCAATATTCTTGACAATATTCTAAATAGCTTCTTGTAACAAAAAGAATAATTTTAAACAGATATGTGACATTGTTTAGAAGTAAAAATATTTTACTAAGACATTTCTTATAGAGAAGGAAAATATGCTGAGTATTTCATAAATTAGAAACATATATTACAGTAGCAAAGGAACACCAGCAATAGAACAAAGTCGAGCTTGTATACTAAAAGTTGTTTACTCATGCATTCATTATTTATAGTCAAAATTCCTTTCTCAAAATGATTATCTTGATAAAGTCACCCACCTAAAATTTCCAAACAAAGCCATAACAACTGGTCTCCCTAGTTTTCAGAACACTAATTTAAACCATCTCTACAAATTTTTCAATCCAGGTACTTTAGGGATTTTATATAATTCAAATATGTTTGTAATTTTATACGCCTTTCCTCATAATGGTTTTTCTTAACATATACTGGAGTTGAAAATTTAAAGAAATCATATACATTTTCTTAGAGATTAAGTACAATGTGTTAGTTACTATTTTTATGCATATGCAGATGAGAAATAAAAGTCATAGAGTAGTCTGTTCTTGAGATGAAATGGCAATGGAACATGATTTTAAAATATTCTTATGAGATTTAGAATTTAACATATGAAGTTTAAACACATTTTATCCTTTTCTTAACTCTCCTGTTTCAGCAGTTCACATCCTCTTCCACATACATGAAGAGATACCCTCAGCCATGTAGCTGATGTGCTGAAATCATGTGTGGAAATCGTGCTCCTGGTCTGTATCCCCAGCGACTCAGTGCAGTCACAGAAGAACAGAAATCCTACCATATTTACCAATTGAGTTGACCTTCACTTCTTTCTATTCTAATGATGCTTTGTGCTTCTAGTCCCATGATTCCCACTGACTTTTAATAGAACGTTGAAATGGCTCCTTTATCAGATCTGGCGATTCTATGGCTGCCTCTTTTTTGCTCTGAGACTAGGAAGTACTTCAGAAGATGCTTCATTAATGTTACCCAGTTATCATCATTTGAAGTTTAGATCGTGTAAGACCAGCTGGTGTTTTGTCATTACATATTTATTGTAACAATTTGAACAATACACTTAGCTTTGTTAAAACAACAATATACCTCCAGTCCTTTCTCTTTATGCATGAAAAAATCATTATACTTTTTTAATTAAAGAAAATCTTAAAGTTTCCCTCAAGAGGAACAATAAGCAGTCTCTAAAGGACAATAACTTTAATAAGAAAGATCTGACCAGAAAACTGAGTTTCACAATACTAACAATTGAAACTTTAGGTTACAGTCACTAATACTGATTAATAAGCAATGTCCGTAGTAGACTAAGAAAATAGAAAATAAGAACATTATTGAATATGATTCTTATCTGAAATTAATAGTATCCATAGAAAAGGACAGGGTCTCACTTTGTAGTTCAGGCTGGAACCTGAACTCACTATCTAGTCCAACCTCACCTTGACATCTCAGCAATTCTACCTCTGCCTCCCAAGTGCTGAGATTACAGGTGTGAGCCACCATGCCCAGCATTATGGTACGTGGTACCCAGGATTGGAACGTGAGACCTTGCACTTGAGACAAATCCTCAGCCCAGAAAAATTATTAATAGAATTAGGTAAAACATGTATGAAGAAGAAGGAGAGCTGCTCATAATTTAAAAAAAAAAAGCATCACACTGGTCACACTGGCTGTGTTGATACAACCTGAAGACTCAAAAAATACAAGTCCTCATTTGGTGCAAATTCAGTAATGTATTTATCTGTCAAATCATCTTTGTGCTTTTGGGTATGAAACTGGACTGACCATTGCTACCATGAAATATAAAGGAGAGAGGGTGTAACATAATGTTTAATTAGAAGAGTGTCAGTAGAGCTAAACTAAGTTTAAATCTTAATATTGAAAATTATGTCATCAGCATTTTAAATCCATAATTGAATTAACACAAGCAAAGGAAGAAAAACTGAAGTCAGAAGCACTTCATAAAATAGATACACATAAAGTGTATGTGCAGTATGTCCATCTACTAAACATATGTAACCGTCATGTGGGGTCTGTGAACTGGTGATAGAATATCAGTTTGGGCTGTCCCAAAGTGAAGGAACAATCTTGAAAAGGGGGCAAAATAATTTAAGCCACTTCAAAGATAGCTATTTCATTTTCCTTTAGAATAGATGAATATAAAACAGATGCAAATAATACAACTATTACATTTATTTGTACATGAATATTTTAAAAGAATGACACATTCCAGTCATATGAATAGAGCTATTCAGTAGTATTCAAAATTAATGTGCTATATTTTTGTTTATACTTTATTAAAATAAATGTGTATTACTTCCAAACAGGTAAGAACTATGTAAATAAAAGAGTAAATTTTCACAATCAAAAGGGATATAGAAGGTAACACACCCTATTTTATACTGAAATCTTATCCTTTCTCTGAAAATAAATGAAGTGCATTAAAATGCCTATTCAAAAATTTCCAGATAAAATGAAATAACTGACTCAAGTGAAAACTGTGACTCAAAAGACAGTGAATAGCCAGAGATTTTACTCAGTGGTTCCAGTGCCTGCCAACAAGCACAAGGTCCCTGGTTTGATTGCCAGTAACCACATACAACAATACCGGGCATGGTGACTCACGCCCAGCAGCAATCAGTACCACATACCACAATGCCAGGCATAGTGGCTCATGCCTGTAATCCCGGCACTCAGGAGGCAGAGGCAGGAGGATTGCTTTGAGTTTCAGGCTTGCCTGGGGTACATAGTGAGCTCAGGGCCAGCTTGAACTACAAAGCGAGATTCTGTCTCGAAAAAAAAAAAAAAGATACTGAATAGAAAACCTTTCATATTTGGGTAAAGTGATTACAGAATTCTAAATAGGGACATATTATATATTCAACTACAGACAATTATGTCAGCATATTCTTGTAGCCCTAACCTTCATATTCATAAAAGCACAGCTTATTTCATCATAACATCTTCTGTCTTGCCTTTCTTGTGTTCATTTAATTTCAGTTAAGCTTATTAGCCAAATTCCAGGGAGAGTTGTGTCTGTAACCAGATCTTTACCACAAGATTTAGAAGGAGAATGTATACAGACAACAATTTTTGAGGCATTAAAACTAGCAGCCTTGGGATGATAAAAACAGACCAGGAAAGTTCACACTACATATCGTGATGTGTAAATTGAAGAATGCTTATTTGGCACAAGAGACGCCCCTTTTTTGTACATTGCATAAGATAACAGTATCATGTTTACATGACTATGCCACCTTGCA
Organism: Thryonomys swinderianus; assembly: GCA_004025085.1. Classification (NCBI taxonomy): domain Eukaryota; kingdom Metazoa; phylum Chordata; class Mammalia; order Rodentia; family Thryonomyidae; genus Thryonomys; species Thryonomys swinderianus. Next base: position 45,260 of record PVIC010001228.1, read on the forward strand.
GCAATCCATTTTTTAAAACAATTTCTAAATACTTTTAATTACTTTTCCTCCAAAACTCTACTGGCTTCACACACTTAATTCAAGCTATGTTTCAAAACACTGGCTGTTGAAAATATACTGTTAAATAGATTAGATGCCTTTTTATAATACACAGATTTCGTATATAAACTGATTTCACCATACAACGTTACCTTGCATGTTCAAAAATTCAAGAAAAAGGGGCGAGGGACTTAACTCAGGCTTCCAGAGCCTGCCTTCCAAACACAAGGTCCTGAGTTTGATACCCAGTAACGAAAGTAAAAATAAATAAATAAATAAAAAGTTGTACAAAATAATTTAAGGAAAAGATTGAAAAAAAATCAAGATTTTTCTATGTGTGATATAACGCTTGAAGCCTTGTTTTATCCAGGTACATGAGAAAATCAACAAGGAAATTCATATAAGCCAAATATGAGGAGAAGAGATTCATATAAATGTAAAAGGAAGATTTTCCTTACAAGGAAAAACTTAATTACACAACATTACTTGTGTAATGTTGAAGATAATAAACATTTTAAGGTAGGGATTCTGGTACCTGTAGAAAGTATCAGTGATGTTAGCCAGTGAGAACATGGGAACAACAATTATTGTCTAAGTAGTGCCTCAGTGGACCTTTAAATTTGAAAGAATTGGAAAGATTGAGAATTATGGGGGCTTTTAATTAATTTTGAAAATTCAAAGTAAGTATTTTTGGGTACTTAAAACTGGATTTTAATGATACAAAATTAAAGTTGCTAAATTTATAAAATTTTAATTCACTTAAAAAAAAAAAAGTCCAGGGCCGGAGTTTTAGCTCAGTGGTTCCGGGGCCTGCCTCACAAGCACAAGGTCCTGAGTTCCATCCCCGTAACCACATAGAATGCTGGGCGTGGTGACTCACGCCCACCAGCAATAAATACCACATACCACAATGCTGGGCGTGGTGGTTCATGCCTGTAATCCCAGCACTCTGGAGGCAGAGATAGGAGGATTGCTGAGTTTGCAGCAGCTTGCCTGGGCTACATAGTGAGCTCAGGGGCAGCCTGAACTACAAAGCAAGACCCTGTCTCAAAAACAAACAAACAAAAATACAAAAAGCAAAAAACAAAGTCCATAATTTCTCATTTCTTAAGTGTTATTATTATTTTATTTTTTACAAAAGTTGTCAGTTATTAGAGAGCAGAACTGGGCCGGATGGACATATTTCCACTTTAAAATGTCTGGACTCACTCTCTAAAGGTTTACTTGTGAAGAAGAAACTTAACAAATCTACTTTCTGGGAAGTGGAAAGAGAACTCTGTTAAGTTCTAAGTAAGCTCAAAGTATGCAAGTTGGACACAAAACAAAACAAAACAAACATCTCAGAATCCAAAAAGGAAAACACACTCCTAGAAAAATGTCTGTCTATATTCTCTGTATGAACATTTTAAGTAAAATGTATATTGAATAAGAATCTCAAGCAACAATTAAGTAGTATAGAGAACAATTTAGTTAATGAGTAAGGCAGCCAGCTGGCTTAGATAGAGCTGAGTGATCATCCAATTTGAGAGGAATGAAAGTAAGAACAGTGACCGAACTAGGACTTTGGGCCAAGAAAGAACTTCCTCAAGCAGCCTGGAATGAATGCAGCAACCACCCCTACAGTTTCAGACCTCCTTACTAAGCTCCTCAAGTCTGAGGAAGTTAAAATGAACAAGAACCAGCCCTCCCCCCAATTTCCGGTTTTCCTTAGCCCCAACTTGCTGAAGAGCTGGCTTTGAGAAGCTGAATTCCAGTTGACCATTTTCGGTCCACACAGCCACCAGAGATAGGGGCCACTCAACGCTGGGACAGTATCTAACGTCTCCTTATCCATACATTGCTCTCGATCAAGGGCCCATGAGGCCACCCTCTCAGGACCCCTGCTGGAAACTCAGGAGCCATTTCCAACAAAAACTCTCCCAATTTCCTCGTTTTAGTTCACAACACCATCCCTCAACTTGTAGGAGTCCATGAGCCGGTTCATAAGGTAGCAGTAGGATTTATAATCATATTAAGGGAAAATGACTTGATTCAACAGGACCAAAAGTTCAGAAATGCCCATTTGATGATTCAGACTGCAAAATGTTTGACTACAAATATAGTTTGACAGTATAGGATACAATTCACTTAATATTTATATTCTTTTCCAAAGCCTATTTTTTAGCTTTAGGTTTATATAGATATGATTCAAAATTTGCATCTTTTTTAAGTTTTAACTAGCAATTTTTTGAAGTTTATTTATTTAAAACAATTAAGTACACTTATTTTTCTATTTGTTCCTCAGTTTATTTTTTCTATCTATATATTTGTTTAAAAAATCTTCATGTTCTGCATTTTCCAATACAATAGAGACTTGGTTAAAAAAAAAAAAAAAGGTAAAAATGGCCAAAGGAGATTACAAGTGGCAGGAAAAAGGCTCTGTCTTGGGTGAAATTCTGGAGAGAGAATGAGCATATTGGTTTCTATACCACAGTATGAATCAGCATTTCACAGACTTTCCTCTCTTATGCTTTTCCACCAACTAACAAAGGTACATCAATTCTCGTTGGAAGTCTTTCACTGCATTTGAATGTATTTTCTGTAGATGATTAATAAAGGCAAGACACTTTAGCTAATTTATTCAGCCTGAGAATGATAAAAATCTCAAATGTCAAGACTTTGAAATACACACAATATATAAATGAAACAGAAAATGTAGGGTTTAGATTAGGCAAACACTCCCCCAGATAATATCCATGGGTCCATCAGCAGAATGACTTAAAGAAATGGCTATTTCAGTAATAGTTTATTTCTAGCTTTTGGTCCTATAGTATTAATCCTTCTTACAAACAATATCTCATGTGAAGGAAGAGTTGGAATAGGAAACATAAAATCTGACTCAATAAGGATTAGCACAAAATATCTTCAAGTAGAATAATGTAATAGGCACCGATAAAAGCTATTTACTTTGATATTTTATTTAAATATTTACCAAAGATAAATTTTAAAAACAAGGCTGAGACACATCCAGAGTCTATAAGTAAAAGAAATCTTCTGTATCTTGTCCATTTATAATTTTGAAAATAGGATTATTGAAAGCACATTATGTCAAATTTACATTACTTGTAATGATAATCAAATGTTAAATTTAGTTTTCTCAGAATATGAAACTGGAATATGAAGATTTTGCAACAAGTACTAAAACATAGGAAATGCAATTTTTTAGAAAAAAAAGAATTAATGAAATCTTAATAAATACAATAATTTCTACACTTCAATTATTCTGCCTTCTGGGAGTAGAAAGTTTAGTTATTTGGACTTCATCTTAAATTTTACAACAGGTTACAATTTGATAGGAAGTAAGGCAGTTGGGAGCAGGTTACTTCCATACATATGAAATTCTAGGGTCACTAACACATAGATATATCTACAAAGTAAAAATAGCTAGCGGCATGATACAGTTAGTTCACTTTGCAGCCTTACTGTTGCTAGTTACCAAGTGTGTACTTGAATTGTACACAACAAATGGATGGTTATGATCATATGTAAGGACAAAGATTTTTGTCTATGAATTCCATTTACATTTCTAAACTACAGGTAGGGGTAGCTTTTGTCTACACATTTAAAACACCTCCTCCTATCCTAGCAGGGGAGCAGTCAGCTGGGACTGACTGGGTGGAACTTAACCACAAAACTACAAAATGACGAGAAGAGAAGTATTATCTAGCAAATTCTGGAATGTTCTGAATGGGCCCTAGGTCTGTTCTTGTTGCCCTTTAGCAGATCTTTTAGGTACTTCTCCCCTTTCACAAATGAACTGTGACTTTCTCCTAATAACAAGAGAGTAAGTTACCAGTGTGCAGCAATGTGCCAAATCCAGAGAGGCAGCTCTGTCTGTCCTCCTCAAGTCATTTTCTCACAGAGTAAGTAGCTTGAGGAGGAGAGTCACAGGACTGAGCAGTTTCCAGCCCAGCGGAGGAGAGGGAGGAATGTGTTGAATGCGCATTCCTCAGCTGCCTGAAAGGGGTGATGGCAGCTTTGCTGGCTTCTACCCGTGTTCACTGGGCTGGGTGCTGCAGCAGGAAACAGGCCTCACTTGTAAACATTCCCTAGTTCCCTAACTAATACTACTGGTTGCTTCTAAATTTTGTTACTAGGCTGTTAAAACAGAGGTTTTTTTTTTTTTAATCTACATTTGTCTTAGATTTTCAGTGACTGATATATTTACTTTTAATCTAAAGAATGAAGTCCTTAGATGGGAGTATTTTCCTTATGACTGAAGTCTGCCAGACACGGGGAAGCCACTGTGCTTAGCAGAAAAGCTGAGCTACACCATTTAATTGGGGATGATCCCTTTAAAAAACGTGAAATACTGTCATTTGCAATAACAGATGTGCCTTAGGGACATTATGTCAAGTAGAACAGGTTATGCAAAGAAAGACACACATGATATGATTTCATTCATATGTGCAATCTGAAAAAGGTAAATTCCTACAAGTTGAAACTAATAGAGTGTGGTTCTGAGAAGTGGAGGGAGTAGGAAAAGGGGAGACTGAGAAAGGTACTCCCCTGGGCTAGGAAAAGAAGTTCTCCTGCTCTGTGGCACAGCAGGGTGAATGTTGTTAATAATGCACTGTATAGGATCTTGAATGTACTCACCTTGAAATGACAAGATGGATCCATAGCCTAAAATGTCTGCTAGTTACCAAAGTTGATCACCTCTTTCTTTTGAGGTATATATAGATATGTTTCATAAATACATACAAGTATTATGTATCAATTGTAGAAATAAATAGTAGAAAAGTAATAAAGTGTTAAAGAATATGTAAAGTAGGAAAAGTCCCTTTCTTTAAGAAACTAACTTCCTGGAATGTTCATGGTTTGTTCTTTATGAGTTTTTATTGCTCTCAATTTAAGTAGCTTCGATTATTATTAATAAGTACAAATAGATTTGTGTTGTTCATTGACATTTACTTATTTTTTATTCATTTAGTAAAATATTTTAATTAATATTACTAAGTGTCAGAGTTTTTAATGACTATTCATTTTCTCTGAGGAAAACTGAAAAACCATGACAAGTAAAATAAATCTATTCATCATCAGGCAATTTTTCTTAAAGACATTTTTTCAAGAGCAGATGAATATCTACTCAAAACTGAGGCATGCACCTGCTTTCTAGAACAGCTTTGCACATTCCCAAGCACACAAAGCCACCTTCAGGCCTGCTGCACTTCTACCTTAGTGCTTCCCTTCTTATTCTAGTACTGTCCTTATAATAAATTCCCCTTTAAGAATTCCCTTTGGATTTCAGTTATACAAATGACAATAATAATGATTTTTTTAAGCAAGCCATTTCAACCTATTGCAGATTAGATTTTATATATACTTTGATATTCAAATTAATGTATAATATGAACAATAATGATAACTAATTAGTTTAGAAACAGTGTTGCAATATTTAAACTTCATTAATTTGCATAGGCCTTTGCTTACCTTTTCCTGAATTAGAGTGATTATATATCAAACAATGAGACAGAAAAGAGTATTAAAAGAATACCAAAATGAAATGGAGCAGTTTAATATGCACAACCATTTATTCTTTTTTTAGAAACCTGTCAGCAACAGGGAAATTGTTCTGCCAGAGCTTTGACACTGTATTTTAATTACTGTTTTTAGTCTACCTCTGAAGAGGCAAATAGCTTCAGGTGATGCTAGCCCATTTATTTATCTGGGATCCTCAGAAGAGGGATAACGTCTGATATGTAAAAGGTGCTCAGTATGAATCCACTGAATGAAAGAATGAGCAAGAAAACACTTGCTGTCCACATTCTGCCATTTCTGGGGTAGGACCTCTGAGCTTGGCTGAGTTTTAGCTTACAGCTGTCATGTGTGTAAAATAGAGTTATACAAAGCCTAGAGAGTTTATGTGTGTTAGCTACATAGAAATATACACGGATCTACCTAATTTTTGTATCTTTTCGCCCTTATATAGTGGATTACTTATTGATGGCAAACAAACGACCAGATAATTGAATGTCCAGTTTCTGTTCTCATGAATTTGAGCGTCTGCGGGAAACGATGCCAGGTGAACACGTGTGCTAGTCATGTTGTGACAACTGTTGTCCCGATTGTAAGGTGTACATTGGAGACTTCTGAGTGCAGACCTCAGCTAGGATGGACTCTTAGAGAGTGGGTTACCTAAGCCCTGATGTATGCTAGATAGATATTTCAGGCAGTAGAACAGGAAATGAGGAGCCCTGGAGAGAAGAGCTGAGACGTGTCAACACTTGTATAAGGAGAGTTCCTTAAACTCCTCGTGTCTTAGACTTTTCCCCAAGATTGCAGAGCAGTGTTTTTGTTATCATCCATGGTTCACCTCTTTCTAAATGGTACAAAAAAGTTTATAATTTTATGCATTTTTTGTTTCATCATTTAAGAAGTTTTCTATTTGCATTTATATTTTCAAAACTCATCTATCCTCAGTATCATATATATTCAACTTTTGTTTTCTCAGAAGAGGCAGAATGCCATCTATATGATGGCAGAACAAAATTTAATGCTCCTGAATATACTTCATGTTACTAAATTAGCTTCAAAAATCTGAAAGTATTTTACTTTAAAAGAAAATATATTTATATAAATCTATATACAGACATAAATGTCTACCCTTTGTTATTAACTCATCATCCTACCAGGAGGAATCTCAAATGAGTATCAAAATACATATATATTTTGTAACCTGGTATCAAACTTGGAATCTTGCACTTGTGAGGCAGGTGTTGGAACCACTAAGCTAAATGCTAAGTCTCTGGCTGAAAGTATTTTACTATTGAGTGGTTTCACCTCTCATTAATTAAAGGCATTATATGACTTACTGAAATTAAACAGAATACTTTCTTTAGAAATATTTATGTTGACAAAATTAGCAGTGTAATGAACATTTGTCACATTATATTGCTATTTGTGGTGAATATCACACATGATGTGTCATATTAGCATCTATGTTTTGGATATTTCAAACACTATCACAGTGCGAAATGTATCTTTTGCTGACAAGAAAAAATGTGGGGCCATGTTCTGTGATTAGATGTTTTAAAAGACTGACACCTTTGAAGTTAGTGAAAATAATATGGGCAAGCCAGAAAAAATATGTTTAATTCTCGGCAAAGCCATGAACAAGCACTGTGACTTCAGGCAGGTCACTCAATTTTGATTTCATTGAGTAATTGTTTTCTTTATCTTACTATTTATACTTTAAACAACATGGAAATAGCATTTGCAAGAGCTGTCAGTGGAAATTAGTTATAAAAATATATACCTAAAATTTATTTGAGCATCAGTAAATTCTATAGGTTAAAATTTATTTAAAAAGTAAAAACTCTGGGCTAGAGATTTAGCTCAGTGGTTCCAGTGCCTGCCTTGTAAGCGCGAGGTCATGAGTTTGATCTCCCTCTGGTAGCCACATACAATGCTGGGTGTGGTGACTCATGCCCACCAGCAATCAGCACCACACACCACAGTGCCAGGTGTGGTGGCTCACGCCTGTAATCCCAGCACTTAGGAGGCAGAGACAGGAGATTGCTGAGTTCAAGGTTTGCCTGGGCTACATAGTGAGCTCAGAGCCAGCCTGAACTACAAAGTGAGACCCTGTCTCAAAACAAACAAACAAACAAAAAAAGTAAAAACTCTATACTCTTATCTTCTCTAAATCTCATCTATAATCTTGAATTTCAGGGAGTAAGTCCTTTGTAAGAACACAATCTCCTTGGCCACTGTTTAAACTATAAGCCCTACATACATTTTGTTGCTGCATCATTACTTCATCACTATCCTTAGATTTTACTGTTGGAAATGGACTGCAGCATTACCAGTAGAAAAATAAATTTTAGAAAACTTTAACGGATCCAGATATCCAATTATAAAAAGTAGAAAGAATTGTGATGCTATTATGAACCCCTAAGATATTTTTTTAGAAACTTAGTTCTGCAAAATATGTTTACAGAACAACCACATCAACTGAGGAGGAATAAATGGATAGTGAAATAATTCTAACAATATTGCTACTATAAGTCAAATATTAATTTTGCATAATTTGATCCATCAAGAATTGGGCGTACTATTTTCTATGAAAAGAACAATCAGGAGAGGCATCTCTTGCCTTTCTCTTTCCTAAAAGAACAGAACTGCTAGACTTGCAAGATAAGTATGACTTTGGGCTGTACACTTATTACACAAATGATTATTTTTCATTTCTAAATTTCCTAATAATGAAAAAGCCAGCTTCTGTCAAATCAGTTTCCTTTAAACTTCTTAAGGTCAAGAAACATCCATCTGAACTTGAAGGTAATGCTGTCACAAGATAGACATCTAAGTTTCAGCCCACAGACAAGGCCGTTTTCTCCTACAAGTAAGAGGGGATTTAAGGGTTCCTATATCTCATTTTGCACATTTACTTTCGCATTATAGATATTCATTTTTGGTGCAAAAGCAAATCTCCATTAGTGGCATATAATGAACATATTACATATTTTTATAAAGTAAATTTGGAAAATAAAAAGCAATAAATTATGACAATAAAATAGGAGGATAAATTCCAGGGACACATTCTTTTTTATTGACAACTGAGAATAAAAAATACTTTCCAATTTCTTGTGAAGAATGTCTAATCTGCTGGGAGGGGTACGCTTTGAGAAACTGTATCACTTACAGAGCTATATTTATTCTCTACATATTTACTTTAAAAACAGATCAATTAATAATTGTGGGTTTTACAATAGATAAAATATCAGAAAAAATACTCTTGAAAAGACAAACAAAATTAACCTGTGTGCATGTTAAACTTTATGGAATGCTGACAAGAAATTTCTACTCTTTGTTATTAACACATCATCCTACCAGGAGGAATCTCAAATGAGTATCAAGATGCAATTGCACTTGTAATTGTACTGTCAAAATGAGATTACATAGGTCTCAGAATGGTAATCATGCCAGGGAAGATATGCTCAGTTTCCAACATGGTCAAAATGACAACAATGCTTTTGCTAAAAATACAATCAATTAAAGCCATCTAATGTTGAATAAAATTGAAATAAATAGGTCACAGATGTGTAAATATCATATCTGTTCTCCGGTATGAGAAACTGAAGATGTTAATGAGTTCTAGAATGTATGATGGTTATTGTGAAATAGAAAATATTCAAAGGTAAATGTGGTGGAGCAGTAATAAGGGGTAAATAAAAAATGTCATGGTAATAAAAAAAAGGCAACTTTACGCCTGTAATCCCAGCACTCCGGAGGCAGAGGCAGGAGGATTGCTGAGTTCAAGGCTTGCCTGGGCTACATAGTGAGCTCAGGGCCAGCTTGAACTACAACGCAAGACCCTGTCTCAAAAAAAAAAAAAAAAAAAAAAAAAAAGGAAACAAAATTTGTGATCTTTATTTCTTGCTCTAACAGGAATTTGTTTTTATTTACATAAAGATAAATATGGATAAGATCACCTCCCATTGAGTGAACTTATCAATTCTCAAAAAGCCATTAACAGTAATAAGAGTTAAGAGTTAAAATTTATGGAGTACTCATGAGTCTGGCTATACTTTATTCTATTTATTCTTTTATGCACTCTATTTGAGAACCTTTGATAGTGATAGTGCTTTGCAAATGAAGCATAGTTAAGTTAAAGAACTTTTCTGAAGGCCATTACAAGTGATTCAAACTCTTACAATCTGACCCTCGAATATGCATAGTATGTATCTGTTGATCTCCTGTGTAGCAGGGAAATAAAAGACTCACTGAAGTTTATTCCCCAGTTCATATGCTAATTAATTACCAGAAGATCGCATCCCTAAAACACAATTCAAATCTGCCATATTTTTAAGCACCTATGGTTTAGCATAGGTACTCACTGGTGGTATAATTTATAGCTCTTCTAAGAACTTTGTTAGAACTTCCAAGAAAAAAGGTCATCTATCTCTGGTAAGAGTGGAATAGCTCAGCCACAAGTCCAATATAGTCCCAGAGAGCGACAGCAGTCAAATTATATAGATAATGTTACAACCCTATGATGTAAGAGTTGAAATCAAAATTCAAAGAAAGCTTTGGTTTTTTCATGTGTACAAAAAACATGAATCTTAATCACTTCCTTGCTTCTCTGGGTTGTGTTGTAGGACAGATAAGGTAATAAGGTAAGGAAAGTAGTCTAGATACAGTCAAGATCAATAAAAATAGGCATAACTATGAAGTTAAAAGTTGAAACAATCAGTCGTTGGACCAAAGAAAGGACCACTAGATTTGATGTCAGGAACACATATCTATTGTCTTGATCTACTTCACTGGGAGAAAAAAAATGCCACTTCATTTGCCATTTTTCCTTTGTCTTTCCCTTGGAGTATAGGATAGGCAATTGCAATTATAGAACCAGAGGAGTTCCTAAACCTTATAAAGATCAGGTTTCTATGGACCAATGTTAGATGTTAAAATTTCCAGAGAGATTTTTAATCAGAACAAAATGAAACTTGAATGGAAGGAAACAAACAGTTGCACAAGGAACACTAACCTAGAATTCAGAAGTTTGGCAAGACATTCATTTTAGAAATAACCTTTACTGTGAAGCTATACTATGTCATCATAGTGGCTACTAAATCAGTCAGACAGTTTATTTATACTTTTCAGAAATTCTGGCTGCTAAAGAAACAGACACTGCATAAATAATCTCACCAAAATATGTTATCAACGCATTTGAACTTCAGTTTTCCTTGTCATTAAATAAGGAAATTATAGTAGACCACTGTCAAAGTTTTTTTTCTTCTTTTACCTATGACTTATACTTTCCAAGGTAATAACAAGTGAGATAGAGAGGAAAACCATGTAATGTAAATTAAGAAAGTCTAAAGTATAAATGGCAGAGGATATATTTTAACATTATTAATTTTATCAATGTAAATACAGATAGTAAGTAAATATTAAAGACTGAATTTAATTTTTCCAAGAGTAAATGTAATCAAAACACTCTTTATAGGGAAGATATAAAACAAGCAAGGATTTTCATGTTTATGTTATATTTTAAAATCTTCCACTGATTTTCTTGTCTGTACCAAGTAATTTATAATATAATTTAAATTTCTCTACCTTATCCAGTTCTAAAGAAGGTCTATTCTTTGTGGTTATGTTAGTACAGTAAATCAAGTAGGGTTTAGACATAGTGCCCTCCAGCTCTGGCAACAAAGCAACACACTATAGTGTGTGCTAGTTACTCATCTCAAAATTTCAGTGCCTTCCAAGACACATAGCCAAGAAGTTACTCAGGGCATTGGTCCTCTGTTTGAAAGAAATATAGGGCGGTAAGGCTCAGACTGTGCTGGAAAGCTGTAGGGCCAAGAAATGGATCAATGGCCTGAGGAAAGTTTGTGCTATACCTTGGAAGTACATTGTAAAGTTCCTTCAGTTCCTGTAGAGATATTTAAACTGTATTGGTAGATTATAAAACCTTTGATTTAAATCACTGGGAGCATATAATACTGTTTGAGTAGTGAAGTATAGAGAAGAAACTGAAAGAAAGTCAGTCTTAGTTGAGAAAAAGTGAAACACTGTGTAACAGAATAAAACATATATCTTAGATACATGAGACAAACTCTAAACATCCAATCACTTTAAAAATACTATAATTTACTTTAACATGTCCAGAGAAACAATGATACTTATAATAATTTCAATAGTATTGCTAACACCTAGAAAATATTAGACATTAATATTTATTCATTTGAAAATACTATTAAAACTATGTACTAATTAATGTCACATTCTAAAATGGGAAAATTCTAGAATCTCAAAATCATGTAATATGATTTTGTGACTAAGAAATTCAGTCGTGTATAACATGATAATATTTCCACCAACGATGCTTCACATATAGGACAATGCTTCTATTACATGGTGCAGGTGCCTATTAGGCCCTCTCCCCTTCCTTTGTGTACATGTACTCTGTGGTGTTTCCACAACAATGAAATTGTCAAATAATGAATTTGTCCTAACATCTCTGCTTTTAAATGATCCATGGTTGTACATAGAAGAACAAGAAGGTAATTTTTCAGTATTAGGGACATGAAATTTTCAACCAATCTCAACCAAAGTCAAGTCTTAACAAACTGTGTCTCACAAAACATCTTCACCTTAGTCAAAATTACAATAGCTAATTAACATAAACGATTCAACTAGGTAGCTTACATTTTTATTTATTTTTTTCTCAAAATACCATACTATGATCATAATGATCCCATATTACAGAAGAAAAAAGAACAAAGTCTTCCAAAAGATTGATTTAATGGCAGACCAGATTTCAGCCCTGACTTTTGATTATATGAGTTTGAAAACAATCTCTTAATCTTCATGCACTTTAGTCCTTCTATGTAAAATAAGAAAAATAGGTCCAAATTCCCACAATGATGATCTTATTATACGAAAAAATTCATTGTATATGAATGTGTGGATGATCATTTGTGTGGCTTGTTTAACTTGATGGGTGACATTTTGACACTTCCCAGGTCTGCAAGTCTCTGCTCCAATCTGCAAGAGTAGGAGGGGCTAGGGACTGACAGGTGTGGAGAGAAGAGCCAGCTGTGGAGCTCAGCTCTGGGAAGATAGAAAGAATAGAAAAATGCAGGGTGAGTGAGCTAAGAACACTTGCGATGATCAGCAAAGAAGATTGGGCTGTGAAACGGGGTGGGTATGACATCACAGTGTGTGATCTGCATGGTGGCAGCTCACTGACAAGTCAGAACCACAAACCCCAAGGTCCCATGCAAAACAACCAGTTAGTTCTAAGGCAAAACAGAAATAGCATACATGTGCAAAGACCTGTCCCATGCTAGGGGATGTTTAAATAATTAAAAACAATTTAAACTACAAGTTAAACTATGTGGGGGAAAAATGATGCTTTATATTAACTGAGAAGTAAAATTCTTCTAACTGGAATTTTCATTTTCTGAAAAATTTCCCTGGAGAACTCACCAAAAAGTGAATGTTGTCGTGACTAGTACAAAGATTACCTATGATGAAACCCACCAGATAAGCTGGCCTTGACAATTCTGAATACTTTAATGTTTATGCTGATGTTATAAACTATTTTCCAGTTTGAGACATCATTTGCTAAACTACTTTGTTTAAACATATGAAGCAGTTGCGCCATATAGCAATTTTTGATGTTCCTAATATTATGGAAAAAAAGATTTCCCTCAATTTGCTAATAATATAAATTATGATATTACTGTTATGTATTTTCATCTACTTTATTTCATAAATATTACTCTAGTTTTCTGAGTTTATACTTCTTTAGTTAGGGAGTATATATGAAAAAATTATGGTAAGATCTGTGTATAAATTCTAACTAAATCTTATGAACAGAAATATAATATGTATAGTCAAAATTAAACCTCAGCTTATTTAAACATTAACATTTTGTACATACTCATATTTAGAAGTTATTTGCTATTTAAAATTAAAATTCAATTAAGTGCTTATGCATTTCTATTTGTTAAATTTAGTAGCCTTGGATCTAAAATCTATGTTTTATAATGCAACTCTCAAAGAAAGACAGGCCTATCTTTACTGATCCCAGAAATTAACCATCAACTCTGAAAAGAAGTGCTCTGAAGGTCTCTGTAATGTCACAGGAAGCAGCAAAGTGGTTAGCAATTGAAAGTGGGTAAAGTCATCATCCCCAGATCCCTATATTTCTGATAACAACTTAAGGATATAAGTGCTAAAGAACAAAGAAATGATGCTATTTCCTGGAGAGTACTTAGGTCCTCATTGGCCAGGAACAGAATAGGAATGCAGATGAATTACACCACCAAAGTGTAAATGTCTATTTATCCCCCTAGAAGTTATGCTTCTTTTGAAAACCATCTAAAACTTCCATGTAGTATTCTATTCACTGTGAAGAAAAGGGGGGAGGGAACTATATTTAAAATCCCCCTAACTTTCAAAACTGCTCCCCAAACTATTGTCCTCTATTGCCCATTGTAAATCAATTACAATCAAAAGTATTGAATACATTTTGACTAGACTAGCACGAGAAACTGATTATAGTGTTAATAAATGAAAAATTAAATTAAGCATAAAACATAGAAATTTGGGGCCGGAGGGTTAGCTCAGTGGTTCCGGCACCAGCCTCGCAAGCGCAAGGACCTGAGTTCGATCCCCGGTTACCACATATAATGCTGGGCGTGGTGGCTCACGCCTGTAATCCCAGCACTCGGGAGGCAGAGACGGGAGGATTGCTGAGTTCGCGGCGGCTTGCCTGGGCACCATAGTGAGCTCAGGGCCAGCCTGAACAACACAGTGAGACCCTGTCTCCAAAAACAAAAAAACAAAACAAAAAACATAGAAATTCACTTTTGTGTGAAAAATATTTAACATAATCTATCGTGTCAAACAGGCCCGACATCCAACCTAACTCTAATGAGATGAATTGTCTGGTGCATATCTACAATCCCCGCTAGTCAGGAGGCAAATGCAAGAGGATTGTGAATTTCATGTGATGCTTGGAAGGTCAATGAGATCTTCTCTCAGAATGGAACTTTTAGAAAATGATGGGAGTACAGTTTAGTGGTAGAGTGCTTGTCTAGTGTGGGTTAAATTCTTGATTTTAAAAAGTTATGAAAAACTTTTAAGACTGATGTAGCTTTCTACAGCATCCTCCAACTGGGACAGGAGACTAGGGTGTGGCAAAATGAACCCGGCAAAAGAATTCGTCAAGCACAGAGATCGCGGTTGCACTGTCAAAACAGCTTCCAAGCCTTGAACCTGGTATTAATGAGAAAATGCTATGCATCTCACTTGTGGCATAAGATCATGCTGGCTTCTGATAGAAAGGCCTAGATCTGATATCAGAACAGGGGATATAAAGGACATAGGCCTTAACCTAACAATAACCTGGAAGGAATGCCTAGGAGGAATCCTCAGTACTTCAAAACCATGATGATAACTAAACTTAACAAACTATTCAAATATTATTTATAATATAGTCAACTTCCATTTCATTTGAACAAATCTACATTTCTGTGCTGCTATCCATAACTGGTTAATTAATGCAACAATTCATTTATATCTAGTAAATACTAAATAATGTTCTTACTTTTTGGACTTAACCATATTCGCAAAAGGAATTCACATACAAACATGAAAACGCACACTTAAAGAATGAAACAAGAGAAATATCCAGCAAGATCTAGAAAGGAAGAATGGTGAAGAAGAGGAAAATACAGATGGGAGGAATGGGAAGGAGAGGGAGACAGAAGAGATGAAAGCAAACGGCAGGGAGATGTACAAAAAGATTGAGAGAGATCCCTTTTTCCATGGAATGGACACTGCGATCCCATTTCTCCATCTCTGGAAGTATCTGATAAAATTCCTGGTAGGTAAATTTAAATGGCTTGTTTCTGATGCTATCTTTTTTCTCCCCTGCACTTTGTAGTTTTATTTTTTCAGTAGTTTGGGGGAAAGGGTAACAGGAAAGGATCATTAGCTCTCGTTTCGAGACAATAAAACTTAGCAGTTTATCATTTCACTGTATTTGCATGCTCACAGTAGTGAAAAGAATGCTTCCATCTTCAAAATAATCACGATACAACATGGAAAAGAATTAACTTCAGAAACATGAAGAGGGACTATAATTTTAGAAGAAAATGAAAGAGAGTTTCATTGTCTCCATAACCTGACAATGAAAAGGAAATCTGAAATGTGGTCTATTCAAAATAGCAAATCCAGACAGCAATGTCATGCTGTTTAGAAGACAAAGAGAAGATCTCAGAAAAGTCAGTCATCGCTCCAAGTTTCCTGCATTTGCTCTATCCAAATAACTTCCGCAGCTGCAGACAGGTAGGATCTTTAAGAAATTAACAAGATATTACATTGTGTATATATGCATATAATCTTTTAAATCTCACAAAAATCTTGTAATATTGGCATTATAATTTATACTTTCAAGTGAAAATCAGAAAGTGCTGATGAAAAGGTCATTGTTTTAGACATGGTTGAGTGATACTTGTCAGAAATTCAAGGATACCTAACTCCCAGGCTTGAGTTTAATCTCTGTATCACTGGGGGTAGAGAATAGTAATTTATTGTGCTTACAGTTTGATGCACAATGTAAAATAAATAATAAGCAAAGAGTCAAGCTAATAATGTAAGGGGAGAGAGGAAGAAAAAGTAAGCTTTCTGAATCCTATTTTACATGAGCAAAACTGTTACATGCTTCCTAAGTAACAGTCAGTTCATTTCATGTACTTTTTGTGTCCAGGTTTTCAGTGCTTTCATGTTTCCAAATACTGTGGACTTTCAAAAACAGGAGCCATGGCACAGATGACCAATAGTTAGCTCTTGGTTGCTCAGGGTTTCTCTTAACCCACTTTTGCCACACTGAACTGATACATGCTGAGTTAGAAGAAAATATATTTGTTGTTTTCTGATAGCTTTAGCAGCTTTGTGCCATTC
Source organism: Thryonomys swinderianus (assembly GCA_004025085.1). Lineage (NCBI taxonomy): Eukaryota > Metazoa > Chordata > Mammalia > Rodentia > Thryonomyidae > Thryonomys > Thryonomys swinderianus. Next base: position 61,766 of record PVIC010001228.1, read on the forward strand.
TCTAATCCTGAAAAGTCACAGAAAAGAGTCCATTGAACTATTCTGTATTGATCTCTAAATTGAAACACCATTCTAGAAATAGTCTCTGGAAACTATAGAACAGCTGGCCAACTGAACATGCAAAGGTACATTTTCATTTTAAATGAAGAGGAACAAATCTTAATTTCAAATTTTGTGGGTGCTTAAATCCTTCAGATTGCTAGGCCTCTATCACCAGAGGCACTATGACCAAAAAGTAGAAATAAAATGCTTCAGAGTAGACACATCCGTTTCATTCTGAGTTATTATTTATATGCCTGAGGGAATGTACAATGCATATACATTTCCTGACCACCATGGTTTTCTTACTTTATGGTGTGTGTGTGTGTGTGTGTGTTAATAAAGACTGAACCAAGGGCTTTTGCCTTACATCCCTATTTATTTATATTTTTTACACAGGCTCTCAGTAAGTTACTGAATCACCTAGCATGCAATTGAACTTGAGATCCTCCCATCTCATCCCTTCAAAATGCTGAATTTACAAGTGTATGTAACCATACTGAACTGGCTTTCTCACGTTCATGTGGCAGCTAATGCCATTACAGGAGCTGACATGTTTGAAATTGGTAGTAAACAAAAATACTTGAGAGAAGGGAAACAAAACTGGAACATGGTGCCTAATGTAAAAATCCTACCTACTGAGGAGATTAGTGCAGGAAGATAGCTAACTCAAAGCCAGCCTGGGCAATTTAATAAATTCCTCTCTCAAAATTAAAAAAAAAAGCCTGAGGTTGTAGCTTTGTGGAAGAGAGTACTTCAGTTTGATCCCTAGTACCACACAAACACACACACACACACACACACACAGAAGGAAAGAGAGAAACAGAGACAAAGACAAAGAGGAAACAAAAATACCTAAAATATATATTTTTAGAAAATACAAACTATAATTGTATAGTTTTCCCAATATCCTCATGGTAGATAAGCCCCTACTTTGAAGAGAAGCAGTGACTGTCTTTTTTGGTTTTATAAAGCCACACTCATCATGCACCACTCTAGTGGACACAGTCATATAAAAGTAAGAAAGTAAAGCACTTAGAGTAAGCAGAGGACTCAAACTATACTTTTATGATTTGTCCAACATTTTACAGTTAAATGTTGAAAATAAATGGCAATAGATTTTAACTAATGAAATTTTATTGAATGGTTCCTAAGAGTTAACTCTATTTACCTGAACATTTTTGCATGGATTGGACTAAAGGTATACATATATTCCTAACTCAATTGCACATAGACTATGTATTCTGCAATATTACATATTTAAATATATATGAATTATGTAATTTGAAATTTATATGGGTGGATTACTAAATGATAGATTTATAGTATTTTTAAGGAAGGCTTTCAATTCTACCAGAATTGACAACTAATAAACTTATGAAAACAGAAAAGGTTATTAAACAGAAACTGCAAGTAATCACTCTTAACTTTTCAGGGAACTGTGGGCTTTCATAAATTTTGGGGGAGTTGTGACACTTTATTACAAAGAGAGCACACATTTGTAATATTTTAAGTAATTCAAAGACCCTGGGGAACTAACAACATCATTTTATGATTCAAAAATAAGAACTATTTTGGGGGTTAATGTGAGAAGCAGTATCATAACTTTCTAATTAGGCTTACCTTGAAATGCATGTTACAAAAAAAAACCTGTGTATTTTCTAGCATTTTACTAATTGGTCTACAAAAATTTAAATTGTTTTTTAATTTCATCATACTAAATCCATACTCAAAAAATAATACAAAATAAAAAAAACATGCATTCCAAATCGACCTGATTTTCCCAAGCCATTCTGTCCCTAAACCTTACTTCAAGTTCAGAGGAAATACTCTTAGCCATTAATCACTTTATAATTTTTTTTTATTTTCAACAGATGCATCATTATTCTAAATGAAAGTAAGCTACTTTTCAAAATAACATCTAATGTATTAGTTACTAGTCATATTGTTCAAATTTTAATTAGCTAAAGTATAAAATTTCTTTCTTCAGTGGTAGTAGACACATTTCCATTGTTCAACAGCCACATTGACAATTTCTTTAGATGATAGAGAGAAAACATTTCTATCACCTAAGAAATATCTAGAACAAAAAAGTTTGTGTTTTCACTCCCATCAAACTGATTGATTGATTGATTGATTGATTGATTGATTGACTGATTGACAGAGAAGATTGAACTCCAGGCCTTGCACAGGGCAGGCAATAAATTTAGCAGTAAGCTACACCCCTCCATCCAGTGATTGATATGCAAGTCTGGAGTCAGTTATGTTAGTTCCCAAACCAGTTAATGTCGGTTAGCCTTCTATAAAGCCTGATGATTTAATTAAATGTCTTATAAATATATTTAAAGCTAGATAAAGACAAACTGTGAGGGATTGTTTTATCTGAATATCTTTAACTATTTAGAAATAAAAAATTCAGTCACTTTCAAAACATATAGAATTATGTAGGAGAAACTATTAAATAGATTTTAAAAGGTCAGAAAAATAATTCTGCTGGTAGGTTTCTTTGGAATGGATTTGTACTTAAAGACATTCACAAAGTAATCAAAAATTGAAAATCGTAGGTAATACATTATGGAGTTTACCAAAAGAAGACTAAGATCTGTAAATATTGGCAACCCAAATACAAAAATTATACTGAACTTAAATAAAAACATTGGAAAATAAATGATCATGTTTAAAAAATTTAAACAAAATATATACTGTATGCATATATTAATTTTTAAAATTTTTATATAATTTTATTAAAATTATTTTATTAAAAATTATGGATAGATTACTTATTGATCACAATTATATTAGCTAGAGAGAATTCTGTTACACATAGCCAAAGTATAATTACACATAATGTATTTTTACTACTAGAAACTTAGTATTTTTTTTTTTTTTAGATGGGGTCTCACTTTGTAGTTCAGGCTGGCTCTGAACTCACTATGTAGCCCAGGCAAGCCTGGAACTCAGCAATCCTCCTGCCTCTGCCTCCCAAGTGCTGGGATTACAGGCGTGAGCCACCACGCTGGCACTGCAGTATGTGGTATTGATGGATGGTGGGTGTGAGTCACCACGCCCAGCATTGTATGTAGTTACAGGGATCAAACTAAGGGCTTTGCACTTGCTAGGCAGGCGCCGGAACCACTGAGCTAAATCTCCAGCCCAGAAACTTAGTATTTTTTAATTGTTTGTTATTCTATTTCTCAAATTTAAATTCACTGGATTGAATTATATTTAAAATTTATGAATGGGAACCTGCTCTAATTCCAAACCTCTGAATGTGTAGTCTTTTAATTACAATCATAATACAATAAAATATAATTAAGAGCAATGCTGACATGTCTTTACTTTTGAAAATTTTTTTCTATCTTGAAAATGAACATAATCAACTACTCATAGATTTAGCTACTTAGAAAAGAAGAATTTAAGCACATCATTGTTTTATATATTTAGAACTAGATGCAAATGAAAAAAGTATTAAGAATTCTAACAAATGTGACTACTAAAAGTCTTTCATTTAAAATATTAAAATAGTATTGCAAATGCTGTTCTTTAACTGATAAAAAATTTCTAGTCAAATTCAAGGAAATATTTAGAATGCCATCAACTCTATATTTCTATTTTTAAAAATATTAGCATATTTATCAGTTTATGTACTCTAGAATTATTTGAAAGTATCATAGATATCCTAACAATTATCTTGTTTTCTGAGAAAAGATTTTACATTCATCAAATGAATCGATTACCAGTTTTTGTTTTGTTTTTACTGTGTGATGCCTTGATATCAGAAAAGGAAAACTGGTTGACTTTGTAAACCGCATTAACATTAACTGGCAAAGTCGTTTTGGATAATCTTAAAAGTAAGTACAATTTCTTGGTATATACTACAGTCCACATGATCTCACCTTGGCTTAGAGTCAGCCTTGTTACAGCACCCACTTCTGGGAGTTCTTAAAATTCTTGATCCCTGCTAAGGCATTTTATGCAGTGATATCTTCCATAACTCATGGGGAACATAGGCAAGTAAATCCTCAATTTGGACTTAGTTATGCTGATCCTTTTACATTAATTTTCATTCTCCCAGGGAACAAGGCTACCAAGGTAACAAATTTTATTTTCTCTTTTCACTGTAAGATATATCACCAGCAGCTAGGTTATACTCAAGCCCTGAAGAACTATTCTGTAAGGAGGATAAATAACAGGAGGAGCTAAAGTTAATTTACTTTATCTTGATGTATGGAAGAATAAGAATGCAATCACAGTTAGAAATTATTGAAAGGGCTTAGTTCATTTTATTTTATATTTATTTATTCAGTTGGCTTTTTAGTTTTTGAGACAGGGTCTTGCTTTGTAGCTCAGGCTGGCTCTGAACTCATTATATAGCTCAAGTTAGCCTCGAACTTGTAGCAGTTGTCCTGTCTCTGCCTCCTGAGTATGGGATGACAGGTGTAAGCCACCACACCTGTCTTAGTTCATTTTTAAATTGTTAAAATTACATATCTTACATATGTTAGCCTGAAGGTGAGTTGTTATGTTTTATAGTTTTGCAGAACTAAAAATCTACTTTCTTTTTTTTTTCATTTTTAAAGTAAATGTTTGCAATACTTAATGATTACATTAATCATGGGGAAATTGTGCATGTACATGACACATCTCTATTTTTAATCTATTAAATTTTGTCAAATAAATTAAAACAGAACTAGGTTAAATAAAACTATCTCCAACAAATGTTTCTTTTTGCACAAGATCATTCACCCAGATAGAAATCTGGGATAAGGGCTGGAGGGTTAGCTCAGTGGTTCCGGCG
>PVIC010001228.1:66702-82911 GCA_004025085.1 Thryonomys swinderianus
AAAAAAAAAAAAAAAAAAAAAAAAAAAAGAAATCTGGGATAAGACCATGACTAAAAGGTATATGATGGCCAAAACATTAAATAAGGTGATCATTTGTTTGGGCTTCTGGAAAGTGAATCTGTCCTATAAACTGAACTTTATTTGAAAAAGACATACATTTCTGTATACAAGGGGTTTAGATTTATCATAATTAATAGTGGTTAGCTAATTTCATAATTGACGTCCAAAGAGTATATCAAGACTGTTCTGTAGATCTTTCAGATACTGCTAGAATATGCCTAGTACCATAGCACCGTATTCCAGAAAGTCTAGAAATGTATAACACAAGATTTTACTCAAACAAAGGTTACTGCAAGGTATGAAGAGTTTTGCATTTAAATGACTTAATGTTCAACTCAGTAAACAGACATCAATTCAATACCTATTCAGTTAAAATTTTAAAAAGCACCTGTATTACAAAAAGTACAAAAGGTATATCACAGCCTCTGTGAACATATATAATTACTACACATTAAAGTAATAGAAAACATTGTAGGAATGAAAGTTGTAAGGTCTTTGAGGTCAAAATAAACAGTTTTTGGCTATTGGTAAATTCTTTGTGGATGGTCATTATATTTTTCTGTTAAAATATGATCATATGATGTAGTAATTTTGCTTGGGCAATGGCAATTAGAAAAAACTTTCCAATTATGTCAAAGTCTTCACCTAATGCTTTTTACAAGCATTTTCAGAGTATTATGAATATAGGCCCCAAAAGTCAGCTTTCCTGAGAGTCAGGCTGATAAGCTATTGCAGAGGAACTAAGTTTGAATGTGAAATAATGCTAAGTGCAATATAATTTTATATCACATCATTTGGGGGAATTACTTATGCCCATGAGTCAGCATCTGTTAATAGAGAGTCAGAAGAACTAAATTATTATTTACAGAAAATGACTCATTTATTCTAATAACATAGTTTATATACCATTAGATTATTTTCAAGAAATTGGATGTTTTTTCAGGAGGTTGTGTCTATGACTTTGTACTTGGTTTTAGTTTACATTCCTTTCAACCTCCTTCTAAGTCTATCTGTCCATTATTTATCCCACACATTATTTAAGGTAAATCAACTATGAACAGTGCCCCAAAGTAAGTATCAATGGAGTATGATTCACCATTATTTATTTTTTTTAATTACTGCACTTCCTCTGATACCAAATATGAACACTATCTAGAGTAAAACTTTATTATTTAAATTTTTGATGGCATTATTCACTCTGAATAGTTGATCCTCCTTAAGGGAAGGTCAATACTCTTTATTTATTTGTTTGTTTGTTTATTTATTTTTTGAGGCAGGGTCTCACTTTGTAATTCAGGCTGCTCCTGAGCTTACTATGTAGCTCAGGCTAGCCTCGAACTCAGCGATCCTCTTGCCTCTGCTTCCTGAGTGCTGGGATTACAGGCCTGAGCCACCACTTCCAAAAGTCCAACACTCTAAATTTATGATTCCTTTCCATTTTTATTTGTTATCAGGAGTGGTCCTAGATTTTATTTTGTTTGAAAAAAAGCTTTATCAACTTGTATACTTATAGTTTACAATTTACTCATAAACTCTTAATAAGTTCAATCGTCTCCATAGCTTGGTCAGCACAATTTATTATGAATCAGAGACAAAAAATATGATTTGTCTGTGCCTTCAGAAAAGTTTAAAATTTTTCTTCCTTGATATTCTATCATATGATTTTCAGATTTTTTTCTTGATTTCTGCATGAATAATAGAATGAGTCACAATTACATTTACATTACTCTTCAGAATTTATTTTGTAATACCAGTGTACTATAGACAGTATACAAGAACTCAGTTATATGATTTTGGCATGTAGTTTCTTTAAGCTCACCCTTTCATGGCATGCCATAGTTGATCTTTACAGTATTTAACTTCACTGTGCTATATGGAAATAGAGATTTATTGACAACTGTATTCTATTTAGAACATTAATGTGTCTGGGACTAGGGCTCAGATAAACACACTTTTGGTATACAAACATATGCACATACAGACATACAAAAATATGTACAAACACACATACATAACACACACAGCTAGGAAATGATCTTTGGGTCTGAAGGACAATCTATTACTAAGATGTCGTTGTTAAACCCTCTACTGTCTGTCAGTTCCACCTTTGTGTTGAATTGACACTAGAAGACACACTGTCATTTCTTTTTGTCATGAGTCACTTTTCCATCCCTTTCCTCATGTCTTCTTTGTATGTTTCTTTTCTCTTATTCATTGCTTCTTGATTACTCCTTGCAGAGATTTTTTTTCTCAGCACTAAGTCCTTATTTTTCTAAACAATCAGATAATAATAATAATAATAATGGTAAATTACTTTGTTTTAAATAATTTGTGCTTAGTTTTCTAAGATTCCATGTTCTACATATTGGGAGTTTAGAAGTTCCTTGTTTTACACCATTGTTGGCAAGGTTTTGATACTGAGAAATTTTGGATGCCTGACTACTGTAGAAAGCTAATTTCCACATAAACAAGATCTTAAGATTCGTGTAATTTCTCTTGTCTATGCCATTTTTCATGTTTCAAGTTATAAATTAAAGTTCTAATGTTGAAACATTCTGTAGCTGAAAAATGATCTATATAAGGTATGCTGCCATTACATAAATTACACCACTAACTGCTGCTTAAATTGTCAGCAAACTAATGGATTCTCAAAAAACCAATTTGTTTTATAACATAAATCATACTGTAATATCACTTTATTTTAAACATGTCAAGATTTTTAAATTTTATATATAATTATTTGATAGTAATTCCTTAACATATCTTGTGCAGTTGTTTATTCAACATATACAACTGTACAAATATAAAGTAAAATATAAGAGAAATATACATGAAAGAGATAAATATAGTTTAAAAATTTGTATATATACATATGAATATAAAAATGTATTAACTGAAATTGATGATAAAGGAAAAGCAATTTATCTGGAAATAGAGGTATTTAAAATTTCAACAAATATTAACATTATCTAAACTTAAGACTATAAACTGTAAAAAACTAATTAGAAAAAGTAAATTTATTCTATTCTCTTTATACCAGAGAGAAAGTTCTAATTTTTAAATTGTTTGTCTAAGATAAGTCAACACATTAAAAAATCAAGTTATATACTTTACTGCCACAGAACATTCTGGGAACAAAGTTAATGTAATTTTAGGACAAAAAATACTTCATTCTGACTACTGTTGTAGTCTGTGCAGTTAATTCAATGGAAACTCACCAAATATGAGATCTTATATGCCATTTACTGTTTCCTTTAATAGCTACTGCTTATGTTGTGCACCACATAGAAAGGGATACAATTAAAAATAAGGGATAGACTTGGCCCTCAAGGGGCTTACAGTCTTGTATGGAAAAAATATACAAATACATAAATAGGCATAATATAAGGTAGAAAGTGATGTGTCATAAGAAAAGTACAATTCATGTGCGATTGGAGTTACTCATATGACAGCCTTTATTTTTGGAAAGCATTGAATTCAGTGCTTTCATACTAAGCAATATTTGCAGATTTTTTTTAATGTCTTATTTTCAAACAAAGTTTCTTTGAGTCACTGAGTTGCCTGGGATAGGCTTGAATTTGAAATTTTCCTGCTCAAACCACCCAATACATGCCAATAGGGTTAATCATTTTTTAAAGATAATAAGTAACCAATAAAAATAGGCCAATGGTTAATTTTGAAGATGAAATGCCAAAAATTATGAATTTGGTTTTGATGAAATAGGCTTCAACAATAATTCAATTTTGTCACTACAAATCAGTTCTTTAAAATGTTTCAACACAAAATACTAACCCATTAGAGATAACATCTACGTCACTGTTCTTAAGAGATCCAAAAGGAACAATGTAATAATGAGAGATGAAGTAATCATTTACATATAATTTAAAGATCAAACTGTTTAAGGATACTCATGACACATTACTTCCTCGCACAGAAATTGTCTGAGTCAGATTAAAGTGTTGAAGAAATCCTCGATGGCTCAAGTGTGCTCCAAGGAAAGCTAGAAGGTTGTACAGTTAACTCCCAGGGTATAACTCTAAACCATACAACCTACTACCTCAACCCGGATGCACACAGCTTCCAATGTTGCTTCAAACTCCTTATCATATCTTCAGTCAGCTCCTCCAAATATGGCGGTCATATACCTAAGGGCTTGGCAAGGTTGTAGATATAATATGCTAGCATTTAACCAATACACTTAAAATAGGTCTCACAGGACTCCCTATCCTGTTGAGTTTCTAGTACAGGTCACATAAAATGTGCTCTGACTTTTTAAAAAAATAATATTAAAAATAAGTAGCATCCAACTTCATTTTCCAGGGAAATAGGTTCCACAGTAACATATAAACACAATAGCCTTTTATTTTTTTATTGAAAATGATGAGTTGCACTAACCACTGAAGTATGCACTGACGTTTTTTAACAGTATATATCAAGGTCTTGCTTCATGTACTTTTGCAAAATATTTCAACTTTCTAAAGCAGTTTACTACACTTGAAATCAAACTTGAATGATCATGCTATAAACATTTCCAAGTGGTCTACTACTAAAGCCTGCCTTATAAGATAGATGAAGGTTAGTATATACATGGAAAAGAGAGAAAAACAGAATTACTTAAAGATTATATAATAACTGGAGTCTGAGAGGAATTTATTAAAATATGAATAATAAGCACGTGTGTATATTTTGCCAGATTACCACACTGACACAGACCCATAGAAGCGAGCTTGTGTCGTCCACTTCACCACAAGATCGGATCTACGGGTTTATGCCAACGGGCAACGTCTTGCATGGGCTGCTTATCTATGTAGAATTGTTGTATATATCTAATCCAATTTAGGAACAACAACAAAAAAAGTTATTAATCTTCTACTATAAATGTTTTAAATGCTGAACTCTAAGGTTCTGTATAACCTGTTAAAGGCCTTTAGAGGTATGCTAACCTAAATATAGGTTTACATATGTATAAGGATTAAAAAATAGTTTATAGAAAAATTTTTACATTGTTTCTTTAAAAATAATTGATATTGTGGATTCAAAGTATTCTAATCAGCGGGGTTTTAAAGAAAAAACTCCACATGTACATATAAATTCTGTAATCGAAAAGCACGGTGTATGAGTCTATAATTAACACCAATTTATAAAGTAAATGTATTTGTTAGAATTTTTGTTTTGATTCTTTTAAATCTTTAGTAACCAGCTTTCAAAAACTGATAACACAGTATATCTTTTGTTTATAAACAAGATGTTGCACAGGGAACATAGATATTATAAATCTTAAATATACTCACATATGCTATAGTTGAAATAAAATTAACATTTACAATATTTGGAGGAATTAATTCCACAGAGCTAAAAATCAGTGACAATTAACACTATCATTACTGATATTTCGCATTAACATTTATACTCCAGATAGTGTGTTACATCAGAGAGGATATTTTATCCCAAGAACAAAATATGTTTAAATTTATTTTAAAAGGTCTATTTAAATCTAAATATGTATCTACATATAAATCTCATCTGGCCAACAGGTTGTTCAAAAATAAATTCTTCTTCAAAAAAATTAAATCACTAGACAGCAAGCAAACATACAAATGAGTAAGCATAAAGACAGGCACATACACTTGTTTAAGATTCTAAGCCCAACTGGAACAAAATTATAAATTGTACAATCATTTCACACATATACACAGTCACTTTGTTTTTCTTAGTTATATCTTCATTGTGAAAAACATTAATACAATATAATAATTCTGGTTTTGTATGCTTTGAAATAAAAATATGGGTTTTATAGACTAAATGCAGATAATTTGGTCTACACAACTTTTTCACCATTATTTGCTTTAAAATTTTCCCATACTCCTTAAAAACTTAAATAATCAATAGGTATTATTTTAAATAATAGTAGAACTATTTCAACAAATATTTCAAAATAAAAGATAGCATTTGTTTAGTGTTTTATCACTATAAGAATGTATGTTTTGCTTTTGCTTCCATATTAGATCATATGAAAAAGATTTTTAAAAGGACAACTTTATTTCCTTCATCCAGATTTCATTTTCTTTTATATGGTAAAACAAATAAAGAACATTATTTCTTTTTAGCTTTCTATTCAAGTGTATTTTATCTATGTTGCATGACTGTATATAAAGATATATATTCAAAGTGATGCAGTCTGGGCATTAATCTTAAATTCAGGCAATTTCTTTTCACAAAGATGGCATATAAAATCTCAAATGAAAACCATAAATGAAAATTTCCATCAGCTAGACTCATTAAAATAAATAGTTTTCTTCTTTAACTAAACTGTGAAAAAATGTTTTTTAAATTTACATATTAATAGCTCTTTATCTTTTTCTTTTACCTGAGATGATTTTCTCCTATGATCACATTCTTCACTTTTCATATCCATTTTAAGTTTTTCCCTAAAACAACCACAAAAGGAGAAATATCAGACAACTGCTATCTAGGAGGACAATTTGAATGGGTGGAGGGATGAAGGTACACGATGGAGGCGAAACTACAATACCAAAATGGGAAAGTCCTTTTTTAAAATATTAACCAAAAAAAAAAAAAAAAACGCTTGGAAGACTCATAGGGCCCCACCCAAGCCTAATCATATGACATATACTGTGGTTTCATAGTTTACATTTATGCATTTATTTTGGTTAGTGTTGTTTTAACAGAAACAGTTTTGAAAGTGAAAGGAAGATGGTTCTTTAAAAAGCGACTAGATTTAGCACAATGAAATAGTGAGAGCTAAAGAGATTTGAATTTGGCATGGAACTTAATAAGATAATTAAAAGTACAGAGATTGACTGCTAAACATAACGTTTAAAATAATGTTTTTAAACTAAAGGATCTTGAAACATGGGAACTTATCAATATTATTTAAGCCTTTGAAAATTGGTTTTTCCATTAGCAGAGGCACCATGGAAGAACACGTTCTATTTTGTAAATACTTAGCTAATCATAACCAATAAATATGATGAAATATTTTCTTTAAATATTATCAGTAAATAGGATTTTTACAATTTCCTGTAAATTATTCATAGAAAAACAAGAAGATAGAATTCAACATTTATATATTTCTGTTTTTCCTATATATTTTTAATATCATACAATATGATTTTAAGAGTGGAACAGTTTAAATAAAATGTATTGTTTTAAATAAAATATAGCATCAATTAATAATTTGAAAATATAGACTTCATTGATATTTGCTATATTTTCAAAAAGCATTTTCACCTTTTGAACAATTTTAGATGTGTTTAGAAACATTTTTATTAAAGCTGAAATAAGTGGGATTCATCTGCTAATCATTTCACATGGAACTAGGCAAAATTGCGTTTTGTTATAAAATGCTTAAATGGCTTAACCATTTACTTTTACTAATAATTAGCATGCAATGCAGTTATGTGCTGAGCTAATATGTTGTTTTGAACTTAAAACAAGTTTGTATGTACTTTTTCCACAAAGTACTTAATGAATATTTCTAAGCTTCTTTGTAACTGCTCTTGGGTAAATACTTCTCTTTAAATGTATTTTAAAAAGAGAGCATTATTAAGAAACAAGCTTCTTTTCTACTTAGCAACTGAGAACATGATCTTTTCATCCCTGTTACTGTGCTACTAAAATCCTCGTAAATAATTTAAGTATAACTTTTCTGAAACTAATTGTATCAGTAGTTTAATGCAGTCTAGTATGATACTTTCTCAGAAGTTCAAAAAGTTTCTTCTTTCACATTCCAAACTGTGAAACACATGAAAGATTTTACTTTCTTTAACAAGATCTAAACACTCACATTTCTTAGCAAAACTAATGTTGGACATAAAAAACACAGAACACATTAGTGTCTTCTAAAAGAACTTCTGTGTGAACAAATTTTTTTAAAAAACATTATCATAGAGATTTTTCTATTTTTACTTTAGGGTTAGAGTAAGAAAGTAAAAGGAAAAAAAGTTTAGAGTAAAGTGGATGATAAGTTAAATAAGAGTAAACTGAAAGCCCAAGGGTGGTCTTTTATAAAACAGTAGGCTTAAAAAGAAACAACAAAAAGTTATACCTGATACGAAAGGTGCGATTTCACCAAGTGCAATATATTGCTAATCATGCCAGATTTTTTGAAATAGTAAAAGTAATGAAGGCTCATTTGGTTAAGTTGCCTTAGAAAGCTGCTTTAGAAATCTCGATGCCTCTGCAGTTATATAAGCCAATGTTTGCTTTTTTGGTTGTTGTTTTGTTTTGTTTTTGGATTTGATTTTTGTTTGTTTTGGTTTGGTTTTTAAGCAGGAGTGTCTCTCTCCCTCTCTCCTTTTCTTTTCAGAACTCTTGCATGTAGTAAGACAAACTCAAATTCTTTTTCTTCAGGGCTCCTGTTATTTCTTAGCAAAGAAGAACCAGAGTGCTAGTCTTCTGTCTCTTCCTTCTCGGTATTCCAGGCACAAAGCACTGCGCAGAAACTGCACCAATCCTTGCCGTCACTGGCAGCAGAGTGGTAGAAGGTGGGAGAGACCAGGAATCCTTCCAGGCTGGGCTGACTTTAGAAATGAGGATCGCACACGTTTGTCTCCCGAACCAAAGTGGTGAAAAGGCAGGATGCCAGTTTGCTACAGGGCTGCAATGATCTCATGCTCACTGTTGCTGTCGTCCTGTTTGCCCAGTTCAAATGCCTGTTCATTATAAACCAAACGATAAATAAATAAATAAGAAACCAACTACTTAGATTCTCAGCAAGCCAAAAAAAAAAAAAGTCACTATAGGAAAAAACCCCACAATTTTAGGATTCACTTATGCTTCAATATTATGCTCTTATTTTCCTCCCCCTCTCCCTCTCCCTCTCCCTCTCTCTCTCCCTCTCTCCCTCTCCCTCTCTCTCTCTCTCTCTCTCTCTCTCTCTCTCTCTCTCTCTCTCTCAGTGTCTCTGTCTCTCTCTTTGGCTTTCTCTCTCTCTCTCTCTGGACATAAGCAGCAGAATTTATCAGGCGTGAAAGGGACAGCCTCCTGGTGGCCTGCCAAAAACCCAGAATAAAGGCGAAGTTGTGCTTCAAAGCTCAGTTGCTTGCTGAGTCTGGCTAAAGTCAAGTATTAAGATCCACCATTTTCTGAGCCACGCTAGGAAAAAAAAAAAAAAAAAAAAAAAAGGAATAAGTCAGGACCGTTGCTGCTTTCCAAGTCTCCGCTGGCACCATCACAAAATCTCAGTCGTAAGGTCACGTGATGCTCTGCCAAATGTAGAGTGCATTCCCATCCACCATTCTGCTGATCCTGCGAAGGCAGCTATTGTCTCGTTCAAACCCAAAGTTCAGCCCACTCTTCATTGAATTAGCTGAAAAACGCATCACCTTTGGGGGCTGGGAGTCATGGAAACGTCTACCTGGCAGACTGCCCACTTTTGCTGCCCATCAACCAGAGATGGAATTGTGCTGCCTAATGCAATGATGACTTGGAATGTGAAGAGTCGTCCAAAGTGAATCTGATTCTTGCAGTGCCTGCTTCGTTTGCACAGAAAACTCTGGCTTCTCCTAGTTAAGGGGGGGGGGGTCCTTTCTACTAAAAGTGGTAAATAAAGGTTGGAACGTGCCTACTCTGCAACTTTATTTCTCAGTACACCCAAATGGTTTTCAAATGAAAAGCCCGAATGCCGCGCAAGTTTCCTGCATTAATGACATCCTCTCTTCTGTCTCCTTTTCCTTACCAGTGAATACAACAAGCCCAAGGCATTTGTTTTAGTTTCTCACTTTAAGACTTAAAACAAATCTGTGAGTTTACTTCTTGCTTTTTATTACTTTCTGATTTTATTTGGCTCCAGTTTTGCACTACGTTGCCACAATATCCAATCGCATCGGTGAAGATATTGCAGCAGTTTCCAACAAACTGGTCCCCTGAGAGAGCCAGTCATCTTGTGCCACACAACACCCCGGTCCTGTGGTCCAACTGGGTCCTGCCCTCATCCATACCCAGCACAGTTGCTGTGCCAGTTTGCCGAGAGGGACACACGTGAGAAACATTCTTTCTGTCCCTTCACTGACTACAGTTTGCCTGTATGGCTTGAAAGATGCCTTTGAAAGATGCAGGGAGAATATCAACAGCTCTTAGGGAATAAAATGAACGGGGACCCCCTCCGTCATGAATTTCCACTCTAGCATGCAGTGAAACTTCCCGTGTACAAACACTTCCACACTTCCTAACAAAAGTGGAGTGAGTTAAATCTTCCATGATTTCCTTAAGCAGAATGTAAACCCAAGTGGGGAGGTAAGCTGTATTTCTGCCAAACATACTGACTGGCACTAGAACAAATCATGTTCTTCCTCTCCATTAAAACTTTTTGCAGTGATTGAAAATTTTGTATTTAAAATGTAATTATGTTCATAAGAAATTAAAAATGATATTGAGCTCCTTACCAAAATGGATTGTTATCCATCCCCATGAATGGGATGAATAATGTAAAATATATGACACATCAAACCACAATTTAACAAATAAAATAAAACTATTGAAAAATTTAAGAATCTGGGAAACATTCTACAGATGGGTTATGGCTGGTGTGCTAGACCTCTCCAGATTAAAAAATTCTGGAAAATATTGCTAGTCTCCAAACCACCTATTTGAGGAAGGATGTTTGACAGAGAATCAAACATGACAGGTGCACATATCCCACGTTTCAAGATGTAGTGATAGTCTACTCATGGGCGGGGGTGGAAGCTTCCGTGACAACTTACTCGTTCAGCAAATATTAAGAACTGGGGTGTAATGAACCATTAAGGGTAAAGGTGATCAGCAATGAACCAAGTGTAAGGCCGCCTATGTAGGAATTACTCAATACCTGTTTTCAGGTAAGAACATCTCACTGCTAAATATGTGTTACAGGTTTTAAAAGAATATAAATTGGAGAGCTAATTCATCAATAAACTGGTGGAAATTGGAAAGTATAAAATAGACACTAATATATAAATGATAAACAAAGACGTTTTCTCTACCTGAAGTTCTCTTTTTTCAATATAGAACTCATTAGAAAGTTTTGCATAATTCTGTTTAATTTCCTTCAAGAAATTTTTTATTGGTACATTTTATTGGTACATTATATATACACATCACAATTATACTCCACATTGAGAATTTGTAGCAGTATATGACACAACTTAATTCCCATCCCCCCACTCATCCTACCTCCCTCCACCCCTATATATACATTGTTTTCTTTTTTCAACATTAATTTTTTCCTTTCTTCATTATTTACCCCCTATGCCCCATTACCCTTTGGATATTTACTATTTCACAATATCAATCATGCATTCTAGTATAGCTTTATAACTTCAGTTTCTCATATCAGAGAAAATATATGATATATGCGCATCTGTGATCTATTTACTTCACTTATGAGTATGCTCTGAAGGTAAGTGCATTTGGGTATAAATGATTTAGTCTCATCATTCTTTATGGCAGAAAACTATGGATTTTTCTCACAAATATAAAAAATGATTTAAAAGAGAAAGAAAATTTTTGCTTCCAGGAAGATAGAATGGACATGCATTTTCCTAATTCTCCAAATAGGTACAGTTTCATAGTTATATATGAAATAAATATAAAGGGATTAAAAGATGAAATGATGACAAAACTTTCAGAGACAGCAGAACCTAAGGAATGTGGTGGTGGTGAGTTTTTTTCTGTTTTCATTATCCTCTTTGTGTCCAATATTTTGAGTTCCAGAAGCTTGCATCCCAGAAATGCCAACTGATACAGACAAAAATAATCAGAGACTGAGAGAGAGGTGTTCTTTACACATGGAACAAGGAAGAAGTAGCCTGCAATGTAGCCCACAAAGACACAAAGTATTGGTGCACTATCATTTCTCTCTAGTCAAACATCACAGAAAGAACTGTAGGCCTATGCCCATGCATACCTGCAAATATGAGGTTGATGGCCCTGGATATAGACCCTTGGCAGGCCATTGCCCTAAGGACGAGTCTAAGTCTAGACCTGGGAAAATCCTTCCCCTGGGCAGCGGTTGGGAATGAATGTTAGGTAACAAGTTCTCTTTTTCCCATACAGTCTAAATGGTGCCTCCGCTAGGAGCCTGGGCTGCCATGCTAGTTCAACAGTAATGAAGCACACTTTACTGTCCTCCATGTAGGTGGGACCAGAGGATGCCTGGTAGAGAAACAAGTTGTTAGATACTGCTCAGGAGTAATAAGGCCATTCCACACTTCTGAGTCCTTGAGGCATAGGAGGTTACTATGGAAATAGTAATAAACCAAGCCCTATGCAGGGTGTAACAAGCCAATCCTACTCAGGGAGATAGCAATGGTGAACTTTTCAGGGCTAGGAAACTCTCACCTTCATAGACCAGTAAAGAGGACCCCTTTCACTTCAGTGTCACTGGTGCCCAACTGGCAAGACCTGTGCTTTTACCTACATGTGGGAGTGATAAGCAGGCCCATCTCCCTTCCTGTGTTTGGAATCCAGAAAAAACAGTACTTAAATAAGAATTAGCGTCTCATATCTAGTACCCAAAATTTCTAGTTTCAATTGAAAATCAGAAGAGAGACTGGAGGAAAAGGGAGAAAAAAGAGGAATGTACAGCGACAGATTCCCTATAATGTGTGATCACTATGCAGATCTAAATTTTACCACAAAATTAATTTTAAAAAGTGATTTCTGGAAGATTTTAAAGTATTTTACAAAAACTAAAAACAGAATAAATTGTCATACAAAGTAGAAAGAACTGAATCAGATCTTTTAGAAAGACCAGTCATGTAAACAATAACATATTCAATTATACTGCAAAAATTCTAAGGCATCCATCATGTCATGAAAATGCTTTAATGAGTAATGAAGAACACAGTAGAAGTAAATAAAAATAAAAATATTAACAAAGATAAAAATATAAACCCTGGGGCTGGAGGGTTAGCTCAGTGGTTCCGGCACCTGCCTCACAAGCGCAAGGTCCTGAGTTCAATCCCCAGTAACCACATACAATGCTGGGCGTGGAGACTCACGCCCACCAGTAATCAATACCACATACCACAGTGCTGAGTGTGGTGGCTCACGCCTGTAGTCCCAGCACTCGGGAGGCAGAGGCAGGAGGATTTCTGAGTTCAAGGCTTGCCTAAGCTACATAGTGAGCTCAGAGCCAGCCTGAACTACAAAGCGAGACCCTGTCCCCCCCAAAAAAATTTTATATATATATACCCTGATAGGACAGTAACTAGATATAAATATTAGCTATGAAAAATATAACTACTAAAATTTTTTAAAGACAACACATGTCACAGAAGGGTAAAATGCTAGAAGGAAGCAGTTAATTAGAAGACAGAATAACAAAAAAATGATTCAATCTACTAACAGAGAAAATACACTTTTTTTTTTTTTTTGAGACAGGGTCTCACTTTGTAATTCAGACTGGCCCTGAGCTCACTATGTAGCTCAGGCAAGCCTCGAACTCGGCAATCCTCCTGTCTCTGCCTCCTGAGTGTTGGGATTACAGGCGTGAACCACCACTCCTGGCACTGTGGTATGTGGTATTGATTGCTGGTGGGTGTGAGTCACCACGCCCAGCATTGTATGTGGTTACCAGGATCGAACTCAGGACCTTGCGCTTGCGAGTCAGGTGCCAGAACCACTGAGCTAAATCTCCGGCCCAAAAAATACACTTTTAGAAACAACCAAAAAGGTAAAGAAACTATTATAAAAGATTAAACATTTGTGTCATTAGGATCCCAGAAATAAAAAGGGCAAGGCTTAAAAATATTAAAGAAATAATTTCTAGTATATGTGCTGCCGAAGCGAGCACAAGAAATAATTTCTAGAAATTTGCCAAATTTAGCAAATGTAAACATTCAGGAAGCTATGTACGCCACCAATCTAAATCTAAAGAAATCCACTCTACAATGCCAGGCATGGTGGCTCATGCCTGTAGTCCCAGCACTCAGGAGGCAGAGGCAGGAGGATTGCTGTGAGTTGGAGACTAGCCTGGTCTACATAGTGAACTCAGGGACAGCATGAACTACAAAGCGAGACCCTGTTTCAAAAAAAAAAAAAATCCACACCAAAACATCATCATCAAAATTATTAAAACTAAAGACAAAAGATATTGAAAGCAAAAGAGAATATATAACTCTGTCTGTAATGGAAAGACAATTGTGATTGTGGGTTTTTGACCAAAACCATAAAAACCAAAAAGAAGGAACACACTGTTTCAAATTCTTGACAGAAAAAAATTGCCAACCCAATAAAGACATCATATGATAAAGAAAACTAACAAAATTTGTGATAAGTAGGAGTATTCTTGAAGTGAATTTCTAAGGAAATCATCTAAACAAAAATGAAATGATTTTTAAAAAGGGGCTTGAAGCTTTAGAAAGGAATGGGGCTGAGGATTTAGGTCAGTGGTTCTGACACCTGCATTGCAAGCAGAAGGTCCAAAGTTTGATCCCTGGTACCATTAAACATTTTTTTTTAAGTTAAAAAAGGAAAGAAGAGATTTGATGGTTAAAAAAGAAGCCAACCTTATGAACATAGGGGATGGAGGGTTGTGAAGAGGGCAGAAGAATGGAAAAAAATGAGAATTAAAATGTGTCATGTACTGGTACAAACCCTCAGTGTTGTATATAACCATAATGTCTACACAAAATGTACCAACAAAATCAATTTAAAAAGAAGAAAGGTGTAAAAAAACACAAACAAAAAAGATGAAACTTTAGAATGGAAAAATGAATTTAACAAGCACAAATATGAGTAAATATAATAGACTTTCTCTGGTTTTAAAATTATGATTGATGCCAAAAATTTAGTGCTATCTGATCCACTTATAAAAATGTATAAAGGAAATATGATATTCATATTGTACATGCATCCATAAAACTACCAAAAAGAAGGTAAGGTTTCTATGCCACACCTGAGCTAATAAAATGAAGACACCAGTAGAGTATGAGAAGCTATGCATATACAATGTAACACACAAAGCAAACACTAAGAAAGAAATACACTAGAAACATCAGATACTTAAAACTTCTAAAAGTTTCAAACATTGTTCACATAACCTGAAAGCCTCGGAAAAATGAAAAGCAGAATAAAAAAGCAAACAAAGAATAAAAAGAACTGAAACCAAAACTAAATAGTTCAGTATAAATTGTCTGAGTACACAATTGAAATGGTAGAGACTTACACAATAGATTAAGAAACATCCCCAAATAATATCCTGTCTACTAGGAACTAAAATTCAGATATAAAATATATATGGAACAAAAGTACAAGAATGGAAAAAATACCTATTATACAAACATTAATCAAAGAAAGATGGAATGCCTTTATCAATGTCAAGTAAAATATACTGTGAATGAATATTATTAGAAGTAATAATACTATAAAATCAAGAGGAATAATGAACAAGAAAACATAACAACTACATCAGAATATACCTGAAACAAAAGGCTGTAAATTATGAACCAGTAAAATAGAAAAAAAAAAAGGTAAGTCCTCAAGCATAGTTGAATACCTTAAATACCTCTCACAAGAACTGACAGAACAAATAAACAAAAGTGAGTAGGGTTATGGAACTCAACAATCATCAACTAGTGGGATCTACTAGAGCATAATATATTAACAAAAGAAATTGAAAACAATTAAAATCATACACAGGATGTTTTTAACCACAATGTTATCATGCTAGAAATTAATAACAAAAAATCCAGAAAATTTCAGACACTTAAAAACTAATTAATACAAATCTTTTGACCATTAAAGATTAAGTCTCAAGAAAAATAAAAATTGGAGAAAATGCAAATGCAAACAGAGCATATCACAAAATTAATGGTTCACAGCTATAGTAATGCACAGATAGAAGTTAACAGCACTGAATATATATGTTATAGAAGGTGAAAGTTTCAAATCAATAATTACAGCTCCAAATTTTAAAAATCAAGAATAAAAGGACAATATTGCATATGTTCACAAAGGAATGAAAAGCATACAACAACAACAGATGTGCACTCATGTTTTTAGCGGTACATTTTGTAAAAGCTAAGTCTTGGAAATAGCCTAAAAGCCCATCAGTTGGTGAGTGGATAATTATGACATGGTTTTTCTATAAAATGGAGCACTATGCAGCCATAAAGAAACATGAGCTTGAGACATTTATAACTAAGT